>NDGM011187710.1:0-21430 GCA_002564305.1 Octomys mimax
AAAAAAAAACCCCCAAAAAACCCAATATATTACAGAAGAAATGAAAGAATAAATAAGAGTTTGTAGAACTAAATGATAATGCCAGTACTGTATACCAGAACTTATGAGACACAATAAAAGCAGTCCTTTGAGGGAAGTTAATACTTGTGAATGTTTTTGTCAGAAAAATAGAATGAGCCCAAGTAAATAACCTAACAACACATCTCAACGTCCTAGATAAACCAAAGACCCTCAAATCCAAATCTAGGACAAGTAAGGAAATTATAAAGAAAAGGACAGAAACAATGAAATGAAGACAAAAATACAAGACAAGATCAATGAGTTGAAGGATTGGTTTTTCAAAAGAAGAAACAAACAGACAAACTCCTAGCCAATCAAACCCCCCAAAAGCATAAAAAAGACCCAAATAAATGAAATTAGAAATTAAAAATTTGAAATTACAATGGACACTGACAAATTAAAAAGAGATTATTAACAACTACTTAACAAAAGTGTATGCCAATGAATTGGAGAAATAAGAAATGGATACATTTCTAGATACATACAGATTGCCAAAATTGAACCAAAAAGATTTTTAAAAATCCTGGATAATCCAATAACAAACAACAACAGTGAAGCAGTTCTATATATAAAAAAGCTATCAATTAAGAAAAGCCTAGTCCAGATTGATTCACTGTTCAGGTCTACAAAATTTTCAGAAAAGATCTAACACCAATACTTCCCAAGCTCTTGAATGAAATGGAAACAGGAGTATTCCTAAAGTAATTCCTGGAAGCTATCAGTGCCTTGATTCCCAAACCAGACAAGGATCCAACTAAAAAACAGAATTATAAGCTGACCTGTTTAACAAATACGGACGCAAAAATTCTCAACCAGATACTGGCAAACAGAATGATAAATCATGAAAAGATCATATATCATGACCAACTATGCTTCATCCCCAAGACGCAAAAGTAGCTCATCATATGCAAACTAATAAATGTAACGCATCACAAAACTTACACATTTGTCTCAGTAGACCCAGAAAAATCTAAAATCTTTTCAATGTAAAAACCCTGAAGAAAATAGGTATACCTATTTTATCTTCCAGCAGGTTAAAGTGTTTCTGTTCTATTATCAGTTCTCGGATTCATTTTTAGTTTAATATATGGTGAGATAAGGAGATGTGGGTTGAGATTCAGTCTTCTGCATGTGGATAATCAAGTTTTGCAACCCTATTTATTAAAGAGGCTATTTTTCCTCTCATATATTTTGGCTCCTCTGTCAAAGGTCAAATAATTGAATATGCTTTGGGTTGTTTCTGAACCCTCTTTTCTCTTCCAATGAATACTTTATCAGCTAGAAGACAAAACAGATAAAACTCTAGAAGGGATAGGTATAGGCAAAGATTTTCTGAACAGAATCCTGGTTGTATAGGAAATAGTACCAAATATCACTAAATTAGTCAGTGTCTAATTAAAAAGTTTCTATACCAGAAAAGAAACAACCAACAGAGGGAAAAGAAATCCTACAGAACTGGAAGAAATATTGCCAGCAATTCTTCAAAGGACTAATATCTACAATACATAAAGAACTCAAAAAAATTAGACCTTCCCCAGCCAACCAAATAGCTTAGCAGATTAAAGCGCTTGCAAACAGGCACAGGGGCTGGGGGTTCGATCCCCAGGCCTGCCATGCCAGGCTTGCCCCCAGGTCATGATGAGATGGCGATTGAGATTGGGCATGGTGGTGAGACCCTGAACATTCTGTGGACCCTTCCCAAAAATACAGAAAAAAATAAAAAATAAATGAATAAATTAGACCTTCCCAAATAAACGACCCAATTTAAAAATGGGCAAGTGAAATGAATAGAAGTACAAATGGCAAGGAAATGTTCAACATCACTGGCTAGCAGAGAAATCAAATTAAAACAACACTGAGTGTTATTGTTTGTGTTCAGTTGTCCCCCCAAAAACCTTACGCAGTCAGTGGGGTGGATTTCTAGAATGTAATCATGATTAATTCATGATCCAGTGCTGGGATGTTGGGTGTGAGCACTACACTGGCCCTGGGACACATGCACCATAGGAAGGGAGAGAGACTTGCCTGCTGCTGCCGCGGTTGCCACCGCCACTCCCGCCACTGTCTTCCCTTTTCGCTTTTACTGTTTTCTGTCTCCATGAACTGCTGCTCTCTGCCATGTGCCTCTCTGCCTGGGAGCCAGCCGAATATGGACTGAAACCTCCACAAACTATGAGCTAAATAAAACCTTTCCTGTCTTAATTTTGGTTATTGGGCATTTTGTCCCAATAATGAGTGAAAAGTAACCAAGACACTGAGATTCCATCTTATTCCATCTTATTTATCTTATTCTTAAGGGCATTCATAACTAATGCTGGCAAGGCCGCAGGGAAATAAGGCACCCTTCTTCATTGTGGATGGGAACGTAAACTAGTACAACCACTATGGAAATCAGTATAGAGATTCCTTGAAAAACAAAAACTAGAAACTGCATTTGACTCTTCTAGATGTCTTTCTAAAAGCTTTAAAGAGATAGCTCAGCAGATTAAACCACCTGCTTAGGCAGGGACAGGGATCAGAGTTCTATCCCCAGTGTGCTGTGCTGGCCCCATCCCCAGGGCATGCTGAGATGGCAATTGAGACTGGGCATGATGGCACACACCTCTAATCCTAGCACTTGGGAGGCTGAAAACAGGAGGATCTCTGTGAGTCTGATCTACATAGTGAGATCCTGGAGACCCTGTACGAAATAGATAATAAAATAAAAAAATAAACACACACACAATAAAGCACCACTCTGCCATACAGAAAAAAATGAATGAACCTTAAGACTATAATTTTTAATGAAATAAATCAGACATACAAGATTAAATAGTACATATTTTCTTTTGTATGAGAAATTCAAGTGACAAACAGCAAAATATTTATTTATTTATTTTTGGTACAGGGTCTCGCTACAGTTAGGACTCATAGTGACCTTCCTATCTCAGCCCCACTAGCTCTGGGATTACAGGTGTGTACCCAGGGTTCTGGGGCTGGCACAGCATGCAGCAGTGGGGCTCAAACTTGGGACCTTGTGCTTTGCAGGCAGGAGGTTAGACTGCGAGCTATTGCCCCCATCCCCAAGGGCAAAATAAAAGACAGATGATAGGAAGCAGGATGATAGATCTTTCTTAAAGGAAAATGGATTTAAGAGATGAAAGGAAGTAAGACGGAGGGATAGAACAGGGAATGAAAACATGAATGAAAATGTGTCCGATACATGTACCAACTCCCCATAAGGAATATAAACATTATGCACTGAAAATATATGCTAAGTAAAGGAAAAAACCAATTAGAAAACTGGTGAGACACACACAGGGGCTTTACCAAAGGAAATTAAAATGGAAAATCTGGCCATAAAAAGATGCTCCATATCATTAGACATTATGCAAATTAAAGACATGGAATACTACTTTACACCTGTTAGAATTACTAAAATAGAAAACATTGGTAAAACCAAGATTGGTTCTGGTGCAGAGCAACTGGATGTCATGTATATCACCGATGGAAATGTGCAGTGATGCAGCCCAGCAGTCTCTTACAGGTACACACTTAACTATATAACCTAGCAATTGCACTCCTTAATATTCATCCAAGACAAAGTATATGTGTACATTAAAGCCTGTCCATGAATGTTTTAGGAGTTTTATTTGTAATAGCCCAAACTGGATAGAACCCAAATGTCTTTTATTTTAGATAAATTGCGAGACAGCTGTACCAGGAATACTACCAATAAGTACAAGAGAAGGAAGGAGAACAGAGTCCTGATACAGCAATGTGGACAGATCTCCAGGCAATTGCGGTGAGTGTAAAAAGGGCCCCATATTTTATAGTTTCATTAATATATCATTGCTGAAATTACAAAATGGTAGTGATGCCAAAAACAAACCAGAGGTGGTCGGAGGTTGGAGGGGAAAAAGGTAAAACCATGAAGGAACAACACAAGGAAGCGCCGTGAGTGTGAAGGGACAGTTTTATATCCTGATTGTGGTGACAGTCATCAAAAACTAAAAACCTCTTTAAAAATACTCATATATTTCTGTGAAAGAAGCTGGAATCCGAGCATGGTTTTTACCTGAATCAGTAGTATTGTGCCCATGTTAATCCTGGTTTTTGCCAAATGTGGCTTCTGGTTTTGTCTTATGTGGCTGTTGGTAGAAGCTGAGTGAATGACACACAGGAATTCTGGGTATTTGTGTTGCAATTTCCTGTAAGTCTTGACTACAACAAAAGTTGTTTCAGAAATAAAATACATAAAAGCTCTTGTGAATTTATAGATACATACAAAGTCATGTACATGGGTATGTACATACACATAAGCACACAAAATCACAGCTCTGTCAAGTGCCACTGGCAGAGACACATGATGCTGTGAAGGACTTTGATACAGGGACTGACCTGGTTCTGCAGGTCACGGAGGGCTTGGAAAGGAGCTGAGATCTAAGGGAACTGCACAGGCTAATGAGGTGAAAAGGGCAGGAAGTTGAAACCAATTCTCTTCAACTAGGAAAAGTTCAATAAGGTAGGAAAATAGTTCTTTCCATGCACCTCAGAAGGCTCAGAGGAAGAGGCAGAAAAGCAGTGATGGCCACTTCTAAGGCTGACGGTTAAGAAGGGCATGGCAGCCTAGAAAATCCCAACCACTGGCTGATCAGGAGGCTGGGGAAAGACAGAGCCAGGAGTCCATGGAGCTAGAGCTGAATAATAGCTGCAGGGCTATCGGTGCGAGTGCTCACCCCAAGACGCCAGCCACTTGCAGCAAAGGGCATCCCTTCCGCAGGTAGCGGTGGCAGGGAGGGGAGCCAGGAGTGTGAACAGCCCGCTGCTGTTGCTGCTTTTACAGCACCGAGAAGGAAAGATGGCAGAAGCCTGATGCCTTTCTTTCATCACACCTCTCCTTTTCTCATACCATCTCCTCCCACCCAGGGCACTCAGAAGCAGGATGAGACCCAGCACGAGAACTGTCCCTTGTAGCAAGTCACTTGCTTTCTGAAGGAACAGTTTTCTCTTCATCCAGTGAATTTAGACCCAGTGACCTTGTGGCTGCAGCCACCTCAGTCCTTGCATTTGGTAATTCTGCTCCCTGGCTTACTGACATCTGTATTCAAACTGCACTTTTATTTTTGCTGAACAGCTCATCTTTGTATTTAGCTCATGTCCGGGAGAAATGGTCCATCTGTGCTACAGATAGATGCTTCATTTCAGGCCATCTCTTCACTTGATGGGCTTAAGCAGAGATCTGGAAGCAAAGTACCAGGCCCAGCCCGGACATGGTCTTATTAGATCACATACAAAGAACTGCCTCACTAAGTTCCAACACAAGTGAGAAATTCAATGTACCATTACATAGCCTTTCAACTGGGGTAAAGCTTAAATTTTCTTTTAATAATGATTTGACTGAGCTAATATTTATACATGTAATAAAAATTTCAACATTTTAGTTAAAATGCTATTTTTAGAGTAGTCCTCTAATTGGAAAGATTTAAATTATATTCATTAGTGATGTCATGTTCACTGACTGAAGTCATAACACTTGAGTGAATACAACTGACAGGCAGAAATATATTTGTTTAACAAAAAAAAAAGGCTAAGGCCCGCAAGACAACTCAGCAGATTAAGCACCTACTTAGGCAAGAGCAGGGACCAGGGTTCAATTCCTGGCACCAATGCTATACCAACCCTGCCCCCAGGTGTGCTGAGCTGGTGACCGAGACCGGGCATGGTAGAGCATGCCTGTAATCCCAGTGCAAGGGAGGCTGAAAACAGGAGGATCACTGTGAGTCTGAGCTGCATAGTGAGACCCTGAGACAGGGGGCGGGGGGTGGGGTGTTAGTGATATAAAAGCAGGCATGAATAAAAAGGATATTTTTCTTTACTTTCTGTTTTATTTTTTTAGAAGGCTGTCATTTTTCTACTAATGTCCATTTTCTTTCCTAGCAAATTATTACTTACCTTTCCACCTAGCCCAGTAAAATAATCACAAATATTTTGAATACTTGCATTGAAAGATGGATTTAGAGCATGCAGCATTCACAATAGCCAGGACTAGGGTGCAGATTGGTTATGTATGGTTTCATTTTAACTCTCAACCAACCAAAACATGACTGTTTATCTTGAAGCCTGTGGAGCAGAAGCATCTAATTGATCCCACTTGGGAGACAGACTGTGAATAATGGGCCATTCTATGTTGACGAGACACACAATTGCCTTGAACTTGTCAGGAGTTCAGGTGTGCGGATCCAGCTACCTGGGCAGCTGCAGGAATGTGATGGTTGGCGCGCTCCTGCTCACGCATCTGCCTGCCGCAGCCCTTGTAGGGCCCGGCTCCATTTCAGGGGAATAACTCACCTATTCATGAACAATGAGGTTCAGATTGTACTTCTCCTTAACACAACATTAACTCTCAAAGAGCTGGAAATTCAGCACTCGGTTCCGTGAGCTTAGATTGCAAATCAGTCACTGAGAACATTATATGAGCAGTAATCCCATTAAATATATCATCTTGCAAATATCTAAATCCAGTTAATTAACTTGTATTGCAAAAGAGCTCGGAGATATAGTTTTCAGAGAGCAACCGTACATTTTAGGGCCCTAATTACTCTTAAAGCAAATTTCAGGCTCTATTTTTTTCTACAAAATAGGTGGAAAACTGCCTTCTAAGGGGAAAATGGCTTGATAAAGAGCTACGTTTAGGAGATTTGAACACAAAGGGTATTCAAACATCTCTAAAATTAAGTGCTTTCTCACATAAACTTTTTACTTGCATTGTAGGAAGCTTTTTTAATAAAAGGATTAAACAAAATCTGCTATTTTAATTAAAATTCATAGCAATACAATGTCATCTTTACAATGGTCGTAAAAATTAACTAGCTGATGGATTTAGCTCTCCTGCAAAGATCATAATTTGACTTAAGCAAGATACTAAAAGCAACAGAATGTGTACACTCTAAAATACTCACAAGAGGGATTTTAAAATAAAAAGAATAATTTCACCTAGTGAAAATCCCTATTACTGCCACAGGACAATAATGGCTTAGTACTGTTTCTAAATGATCAATAATTACCCAAGGATATGAATATAGCTATCCCACTACCTGATATGTGGAAATACATGATTTTTGCATGCAACCTGCATTTCCATGCATTTGTGCTCACACCTGCACTGGTGGGCTTGCTTCTGAAGCCTCCAGGAACACCCACCCCTGTGGAGCTTGCTCTAGACTCACTCTGTATCACCACAGCGGAGCCTCACTGGCATTTGTCACCAAACTAAATCCTCCCAATATGTGCTTTTCATTATGCTTCATGAAAAATCCATACCCGTTAAGTGTGAAATTCAAGACTGACTTATTTTGCAATAGTTCAAATTGTGGTTTCCCCAGCCTATTGTTCAGCACAGACATATAAAAGAATTGCAATAAAGTATAAGAATACTTGAAATATAAATAGTGCTTTTCTTCCAAATACTTCAAATTCTTCTTCTACATGAAAATCCATTTATATGTATGAATAATATATAAAATAAAGAACTTTTATGAAATCTCCATGCCAACTGATATCTGGGGTGCATATAGTTTTTAAAATATGTCAACAGGGTTGGATTTATTTATACTAAAATCCATGACCCTATTTGAGCATCATGGTTCATTGTTCTGAAGAATAGAGTCCTAAAAATATTCAGAGATTCTTTCTTAGGCTTTCCTTCTCACTCTCCATATGTCACCGACATAAAGCACACTACTCCTCTGAGAAAAAAAAAAATGTCTGCTTGGGTACTTATAGCCAAATAGTTTTGAAGAGCTTGTTGTATCCACACAGGAGAAGACTTTAGTAGAAAATAAAGAACTGAGTTGACTACTTGGCTTTCCATAGACAGATTGTAAGTGGAATCTACAGAAAGTTACTAGCATCTAACTCCAGAAACAGTGACTTGGTCATTGAGGATGATCCTAGCATAGGCAGCTGCTCCTGAGTGGGTGATGAGGTTGGGAATATGTAGGTAACTTCAGGGACTGTCACTCCCCAGCCTTTCCCCAGTGCTTGCTCTACACTTTACAAGTTTAGCACTCTGAATAAATCCTCTAGTTTTTCCTCCTCACAGCTCTGAGGGACGAAAGTATGATGACTTACCTCATGTTACAGATGAGCAATACAGGGCTCAAAACTTTGTACTCAAAGCCATGAATCAAGCAAATCATGAGAGAAATTCAAATTCGGGTCTTGTCAGATTCTAAAACAGAGACTTTCAACATTGAGCCACAACTCTCCTTAAGCACAATGTTCTGTCATCTAACTTTTGGAGTACTCACTTTTGTTTTTGTAGATTCACATTAGAATCAGGAACACTAGAGTGCTGGTGTTTGCTCCTGTGTTTCTCAGGAGAGCTAAAGATACATTCCCTAGATATAAATGAAGGACCATTTTGTATCTGTATATACAAAATACTTAGGATAGATATGGACCTACTTTCTCTTAATTCAATGAGAAGAAAGATTTGTACTTATAGTGTTTAGATAGGATATCATATCTGAATGTTGTACTATGAATAACTACTATGAAGACAACAATATTCAATGTATTAATTATTGGAACTGTCCTACTAACCTCTTTTGAAACTGTATCATTGCTATTTGTTCCTCAATAAAATTAATTTTTTAAAAAGATATATTTATTGGGCAATTGCATGTCCATTGGCTAACATCAAGCACGGCTTTGACCACACAAGCCAAAGCAGATACCACTTCTGGGGGATGACATTTGCCCAAGGTGTCCCTTCCAGACATGAGGGCCAGTGGCAGCTGATGTACTGCCCATGGTCTACCTCATTTGCAGGCAATGTGAGCAGAATGTTGTGAAGCAAATTGTGAACCTTCGAGTTCAAGTTTGGAGACAAATGATGCTCTGTCTGGTGAAAGGGTTAAACGCCTCCAGGCCTCCTTGTGTTCACTGTCTCCTGGATCATGTTGTCTAAAAGCAAGGCCCCTTCACCGTGGCAAACCGAAGACATATCTTAATGACAGTATAATTAGCAGTATCGTTGTGGTAATGATTCTTTTCATCTGGAGCACAGGCTGCACAGAAAGGGGCTGTCATTCAGCTCACTTCACCTGCTTCTTCTCTTGCCTCTCCCCAGCTTTTCGCCCCTAGGTCAGCAAGCACAGGGTTAGGACCAGGTGTTTGACAAGTCTTCAGACTTAGGGCTCATCAAACTAATTAAAGAGAAACACATCCAAATTCTAGCGAATCATTTTACTTCAAGAAATGCTTCCCATTCATCTGGCTTGGTGAGTTTGATTAATGCCGATGACAAAGGGGCTCTTGTTTCTGCAGCCCACAGCCACTTGGTTCGGGTTCAGTGGGCCCAGGGAGAGGCACCCAAGCCTTAATCTGGTCTTTCTTTCCTACTTAAAAATCCAAAGGGTAGGGAAGTTTCTGATTTTTATCACACCCGCCAAGGCAGGAAAAGAAAGACAAAAACCATCTTGATCTACTAACTGGATGAAGCCAGAATTTATTTGTTTAATTTAAATGCCCTTTAGAAGACTTCCATTGTTTATTTGCCACACGTAGAATAATACAAGACATTAGGAAAGCATTAGATTCATCGATATATTTTAATATGCCTTAAACTAATAAACCCCAGGAGCCTGTTCTTCAGGGAAACCTTCACTGTACCTTTGCCCTAGCACAGGCTCAGGGGCCTGCTAGGACACTACCTTCTCTGTCAGCCTAAGCCCACTGGTGAATAAACAAGGACATCTGGGACTGAATTTGGGAGAAAAAAAATGGAGTTTTGATTCTTAATGGGAGTGATCTCTTTAATCAAAGGATTTTCCATTCTTATAGATAATTAGGCATCAAAGTACATCTTGGATGGAGTTGTTTCACTGCATTAGCAAAATATGTCTGCATAATTAACTAAGTAAAGCATTTGGAGATAAAATTGAGCACTTAGATTAAATTCAGATGAAAATGCATGTGCTCTTGCCAGGTTAAAAATAAAATCCAATAGACAACTGTACTAATAAATTAAATATATTTAACAAAGCATAGTTATTTAAGATGTGGCTTTTAATAATGCTAACCAAATTCATCATGAGATTATGGTCTTAAAACCATAAGCTATAAATACTCTATCCAACTCTCCAAAACCCTAAAATGCCAAATTATCCAATCCAATATCTACTCATTTGGTATTCAGACATTAAATGACATTTTAGCATTACCTTGAAAATAATTAGGCATTTGAACATCATTTTAAAATTAATCATTTATTTGAACCTAAAATTTAAGTGAAACATTTTCTTTCAGTGAGTTTCTCTTAAAAATTTGAATTTTTTAAGAACCTAAATGTATTGCTGGTTTAAACTGTTTAGTGAAAAAATATCTTTTGCTTTCTCTCTACAGGTAGATACCAATTCAATCTTGTTAATACCATCTCACCAGCTTTGAGCAATAATGAAAATTATTTTATGTATGAGAAATGAATTCAGACCTGTGACATTTAATAATTTCCCACGTTTAAAGTTTTCAGATTCAATTATTAAGTCCATAGTCAAATGCTTATCCTGCTTGCCTGAAAGAAGAGAAACTCCATAGATTATAAAACAGGGCCACTCAGAGGACTATATCTTGTGGGATTTTGAGAAAAATTAACTGTGAGCTATTAAGAAGGATTATAAAAAACAAATAAAATTGTGTGTTTTAAACCTATTGTTATAAACATTTAAGATATACAGAGAAAAGTTAAGAGTAAACATTTAAATAAGCAAGAAAACCTGCAGATAAAGAAAGGTACACAGGTTCCTTCCCTGCAGAACTTCTCAGGGCCTTTAATATGCCACTGTGTGCAAGTCGTTTCCAAGAGACGAGAAAATACATCATGTTTCAAGTTAACATGCAGTCTTGCACATTTAGCGTTTCCTCAAATGTACTTGAAAGATGCTGTTTTATTATTGATTCTGTTTTTTTCCACGTAGAACACTACTCCTAAGAGGAGGGAACCTAGGGCTAAATACACTTACAAGAACAATGTTTTGGAAAAATTGTGATCTAAAAATTCATCAGTGCTTGCAAATTTCACCATGTAAAATGTTCAAAAATGTCTGGAGGAGGATTACCGTGTGTAGATTTAAGCACGCTCCCTCCTTCAGAGTTGCTAAACCTTCCTCTTTTAAATGAACTTATGTTGTTCTAAAAATCAGGCAAGGATCTGAAATTGGCAAGAAAATAAACCAAATGAATAAAGGTCTTGTTTCTCTTTAATCCTGCCATTACTTTTATAAAAGAGTGCAATGTAACAGTTAGATTTTTTCCCAATTTAATATGGACACTGAAAGTAAAACTGGCAATAGTAAGTCAGCTAGAGGTCTCAGCAAAAATTATTCCAAAACTCTCACTCAAGTCTTGCTCAACAGTATGGAATCCAATCAATGCAAAATGTCAAGTCCTCTGTTGTTACGGTTCCCGGCTTCTTTTTTTAAGGTTAAGCATTGGATTTTGGAATGCATGGGTTTTCAAATGTTAATGTTGAAATCAAATGCATTCATTCCTGAGCAAGAAAAAAAAAACACAATAAGAAAACTATTATATAGGCAGTTGTAATGCTTTTAAAAAGATTTTTCATCATTACTTTGTTTCACTTCTTGCTACAATCCTCACAAGCTTGAACTCAACTCTTTCCAAGAGCTCTTAAGGACATTAGTAATATCGTCTATAAAAACCTTATCTTTTGCCTGCATTTCCATACCAAAATAGTTCATTTTTTTCCCCAGAGTCTTCTTTTACCACCTAGGGAACAAAATCTCAACTATGGATTCAAAATGACAGATTTTGTGGGTTTTACTCTTCAGAGATGATGTCATTTGTGGGGAATTGTTGGGTAAACCATACACTCTTTTCAGAAACCTGCAATTACCTCTCTGAATAAAGAGATCAATGTCATGTTTCTAGAAATAATGGCTAATGATATGTCTCTCGAAAGGAAGTGGCGTTATTAATTACCTCACTGTGAACACACAGCTTATAGACAGCTCAGAGGGCCACTCGCCCAATTAAGTATAATGACTAAAGCTTCAGTTAGTCCATCTGTACAGTCTTCTAGATTAACAAGCCTGCAGCTTTGCAAGACTTGGAAGGCTGATGTGCTCGGTGAGGAGCGAGCAGAAGCCGTACCTGGCTGGCCTGCCTGGGAGAGCTGGCAGGAGCACACCGTGGGGGGGCAGAATCCATGCCTCTCACTCTAATCCCCCAGCTTGGTGTACATATCAGGCACCTTGGTACGGAGCACCCCCTGCCTTCTGTGTAAAGGACATTAATGTATATCGTACATTTAAATATGTACCAGTATGTTAGATATATACTTAAATGAGCATAAATGGGTACAATTTTTAACATATGTATACCTACATGTAATCTAAGTAAAGGTTTAATGTACAGTAATTTTTAAAAATACATTCTCTCCCTTTTTATTTGTATCTTTCGGTAATGGTGGTTATTGCACCCAAGGCCTTGGTATTGAGGTACATCCCTAGCCCTATTTTAGTTGTTATTTTGAGACAAGGTCTTGGTAGGTTGCTAAGGTTGAGCTTGAATTTGTGACCTTTCTCCCCCAGCCTCATAGACTGGGATTATAGTCATTGCTGTCATCCCAGCTATAATTTTTATATGATGCACTTATACATAAATTATATAGGTAATTACAGAACCATATACTTAGATACTTTATGTCCTTAACACAGGAAAGTGAAAAAAACAAAGCACCATATACAAGGGGCCATCATTATTAGATGGAATTTATATCTGCCAGTTGGGTCTGATAAATTTTAAATGTATATATTTAACATATATAGCAGCATGTGTGGAGTGTATGCACATCCCTAGGATTATTAAATTCTCTGGTTCTTTCATTCTTTCAAGTAGGAGTGGAGGCTGCTCTGGTAGACCTTGCAAACAAATCTGAGTCCTAAGATCAGCTGGGGTCTTTTAAGACATTCTGCCTCTTCTCTTCCAGCATCAGTAGACCAAGACAACATGCCTACCCTAAACAGTTTACTTCTTGGGTTTCTCCTAATTGTTTATGGGGACCGTGTATTGGGTTCTAAGCAATGATATAGAACCTTTAGGAATGGGTGCCAGGGACCAGCTAGGGTTCAAGACATAAGCCTCATCTACAGGCTCCCAATGGCCAAAGTCAAGTCTCAGAATGACACAACACAAGAGCAGTGGCTTGACAGGAGGTCCATGTTTTGGGCTCTCAGGTCCTCTTGGCTCCCCAGCTCAATGGTTTGTGACTCCTACCATGCTGTTCCCCAGAAGAGAGCACGTCAGTCACACAACTCGAGATAGCTCTTTGTAAGTATCTGAAGTCCTGAACTGAGAAGCAAGGATAGCCTTGGCATCTGGGGCTTCCTCAATAGGTGCACCATGGCAAGTGGTCTGTCCCTGCCAGTTGCTCCTTCACCTCTGGAATTCTGAGAGCTAGGACATAGGCTGATGCCCCTGAATGAGCAGCCAAGGACAACGCTGTTCCTTCCAACCTGTGTCTCAGCTACACTGCGGAGATCAGATCAGGAACCCATGTGTAGGTGAATCCGTCAGCAAAATACAGTCAGACCATGCAGCCTACCAGAACTGTGTTCTATTTCTGTTTTACCCTTGTCTAATTTTGGTTTTAAGCAAAATACTTCAGTATTTTGTCCCACACTTCCGTCCTTTCTTTATTAGTCACAAATATCTATGGAGCACCAAGCAGGTTCTAAACACTATTTTGCCTATGAGAAGAAAGGATGAGACAAGACTAGAATCTCACCTTCACTATCTACTGGTAATGACCTTGGGAAAAAGACTCAACCTCCAAAATCTTGAATTTTCCCACCTGTACAATGGTGACAATATGGTCTATGGCAAGCAGTGACTGTGATGATTATATGAAACACCAGAAATAAAGCACCTGAAAACCTGCTTAACATGGCTGATGTTTGTAGCAAATGTGTGCTTCCTTTGTCCTGTGAACAAAGGTTGGTCTGAGCCTTGTGTCTGCTGTCACAAAGGGAGATGTCACCATACATCTCAGGGAGTGCCTCTGGTTGTACTAAGTATGTGGATGTCTCCCCCCATCTCAGGCAATTCTGGACTTGCCATGGTCCCCCACTGGGGCAGAAAGGCCTTTTCTCTCACAGACGGGTCAGCAACTAACACCACAGAGGAGGAATTAGGGATCCTGTACGTGTGCTTGCTGTTTTGTTCCCTCCGACTAGGAAATAAAAAAATGCCTGAAAGTTCTCTTGCTGCTTTACAATGCCCATGTTTCTATTATAGACCATGCAGACTGAAAGGCTGTATTAGATTTGAACATTCATAGCACAAACACAAGCCAAATTTCACTTCCAGAGAAATGCTGAGGGTGTATGCCAGAGTAGAGACAAAATGTTCACATCAGCATCATTTGTGGATCAAAAATTAGACATATCTTAAATCTCAACAATAAAGTTGAAAAAATTTGGAACAGATACTCAAAGGAACACTCTTCAGTGGAGAAAATCAAAGACATAAACCCACAGGTATAAATCTTTGACGCATATAGTATTATCTAGTGGATAGAAGTGCATCACATAAAAATACATAGGGTATGGTTCCATTTATATGCAACTCAAGGCAAAACAACTCAAAATTAAAATTTTCATATCATTAAAATATTCATATATATTTGAAGGACTGCATACCTAAGTAGTTAAAATACAAGTAAAGTAAGGAATGCCAGACACAAAAATCAAGACAGCGATTATCTTTGAAGGGGAGGCTAGAAAAAGATTAATAATCAGGTATAGCAAAAGAGAAGAAAGAGCATCAGATGAGTTGATAACATTCACTCTTGACTGGTGGTTGGTAGGTTCACAGATGTTAATTTCACACTTATTTAAGATATACACAAGGTTAACATACACTCATGTATGATGCATTTTATTATAAAATGCTTTAATATTATCATTTCATTTGATTCTTGAGAATCTGAGTTTCCTAGGGAAAAATATGTATACATAGACATATATTTAAAAAGGTAAAACAGAAAAGAAAAGAACAGATATTCCAATATGGAAATGCTTCAAAAAATTATGGTGCAAGCATTTTTTACCAAGTGTCCTTGACTATTGGTTATAACAGAAAGTAGAAAACTCATGAAACTATCACCTTCCAAAATACCACTTAGGAGGCACACTAGTCTAGAAAGTGGGAGATGGGATTCCTCTTGAAGTTTGGGTTCTGCTGACCAGAAATATTCATTTAGAGTCAATGTCCTCCCAGATCTATAGCCCCATGAGCACAGGACACTCATGTTACATTTTCTGAAAAAAAGAACAAGTTATTTCTGAGGAGACCTTTTAAATGCCTTCTTCACACATTTACAAAGCAAGAGAACTTAGTTTTGAATCAAGAGTCTTAAGCAAGACACGTGGTGGCTGTTCTTCCCACCAAGATGGCGGACGCTGGAGATACAGGAAGCCCTGAGCAAGAGATACCATTGGTAAAAGGCACTTTGCTCCTTCCCATCCATGGCATCTTTGCTGGGCCCCAGCAAAGCAAATCTCTAGCACCTGATTCTTCACACAACCTTTTCTGTTTCCATAGCTACACCACCAAAATTTACGTGTCCACTAAGGCCATGATAGAAGCCCTTGCTGTACAGACATTGTCTATTTCCACATCTCATAGGTCAAGCATATTGACTAGTAATGATCACCAAGTCTCTCTATTAACTTCCTGGCTCAGCTTTGAATTTCTCCTTCCAGCTCCACAATGGCTGAGAACCCTAGGATTACTTGGTTCCAACAGTCAGTCTCTGTACAACAGGTTTAGGATAAACAATCCTTCTCCATCTCCACCAATTTTTTTCTGAGGGCTAACAATGGCAGCAAGTTCTCTCAGTGGTCAGGACCATCTCTGGCTCAGAGAACATCCAGTCCAACCTCAAGCCACCAACCACAGGTAGAAAGCTTCACATCAGGATGGAGTAAGGGAGAGCCCTCCAAAACACTAATTCAGCAACAATGGTTCATCACCCTTACTTGTTCACTCAGCACCCACTAGGTGCCATGCATTGTCTGCTAACTGGTATGCAGTAGTGAACAAGCCTGACACAATCTCTGGAAAGAAAGAGAAGCTGGTAAGCAAGTCAGTAAGTCAAAAGTATACTTTTTATGGCCTGGTGCATAGAAAGAAACACATATGAAGTCAAAATAAAGAACCATCAAATTAAAGAAGAACTTACTTGAAATAAGGGAATAGAGAGTCGGTTCCACAACTGCCCTTTAAATTTAGGATAGAAAGAAGAAAGCATGAAGAAAGGGGAAAGAGTCTTTGCAGAATCAGAAAGAGAAGAGGAAAATGCCTAGAGATGGATAAGAATCTGACAACTGGTATGTTAGATAAACAGAGAGGGAGAGAGCAGGTATGCCCAAGCCGGAGCAGGTCATCTCCTTCAAGAAAGCATAAGCTCTGCTTCCCTGGCATGGGGTTTAAAGATCACACCAGCCTATTCCTCTTCCTGTTCTTGCATGTGAAGCAGATTTACATCAAGGGCTAGTTTTCTGTTCAGACTCAGAGTGGGCCCTTTGGCCAATCCTAACCAGTATTCTCTCAGAAGGCAAGTATCGCCAGACATGCTGTTAATATGATAGACACCACAGCATCCTTCAGGGCCCCCGTCAGTATGTCCCCAGTCTGGCATCATGTACCATTCCAGAAATGAGATTCAGGGAGTTGATATTCAGGGACAGCAGTCTGATTGGCCAATTCCAATGGATCCCCAAACTCCTAAACACCCACCACAAATTCCCACTGTGGAAGCCGAGCAGGCAGAAAGTCTTCAGTAATCTCAGGCTAACCAATAGCTTTTCTCTCCACAAAGCCCAATGGGCCCCAGTCTGATTCTTGGCCCATCTTGCCTGTAAATTAGATAATAAGAATGCTGAGCCTTCGAGAAAGAAATGGAGGGATCTATGTGGCCCTCAGGGCAAATGGAAGAAGTTTTGCCCTTCATACTCAGACTCTTCTGGTCTCTGGGTCACAGCTAAAATCCAACAGTCAGCCATATGTGAAGGGAATTCAAGCTGTCTCTCATGAAGAGAGGCTAAAAAGGCTTAATGGCAGCTTTAATTCTCTATTATGTCCATATAGATATAGATATAGATACAGATGGAGATGGAGATAGAGATATCATGCCATGAAACTAAATGTAGGAGAAACTTTTAAACCATCTGCAACATAAATATTTTTCTGTATATGGCTACTTCTAGTTTTTGTCTTTAGATAGTTCTTGACATATATATGTGTGTGTGTATATATATATATTCATGTTTTAAAATTTTATATATTATAAAAACTATTCCATATTCTCCAGTCTTTCTAGTTAACATTTTGATAATGACATTATACTACCAACCAAAATGTACTGTTATTTATCTAAAAAAGTCTTTCTTTTGGACATTTTTATGATTTTAATATTTTGCTGTTATGGAAAATTCTGCAGTAGATATTTTCATGCATAGTACTTTTTGCTTCTGTTTTGTTAACTTGAGTACATTTGTTCATGCACATGTTACCATCTCTCTTTTTTCAAAAGTCTATTAACGACTTGCAAATGATTTAGTATGAAGCTAGTTCTTGGTGAAAAACTGTCTCTTCTAATGACTTACGATGCTAACAACACAGATCATGATTCAATAAATGTCCCCTCCAGCCCATCTGGGGTGTTCTGTGTTTTTGTCTATAGAAAAGAATCTGAGTAAAGGTCCTATCAGGTCTCTGTTCTTACAGCGACCTCTCCCTCATAACCACCATCTCTTCTTACCATTTCACAGGAAGAAAAGTCCTACCCTTGCTTGGAAGGGGAAGCATAACAAGGGGCCTGTCCTTAGAGGACAATGGGCTGCCACCTAGAAAGGACCTCTCACCTCTGACTTCTGAGGGGATTGGGCCTTAGCCTCATTTTATAACCAAAGAGTAAGTAGCCTACAATCCACAGAAATTTACTGCTCACGAGTATAACAGCTAGAAGTCCAAGAGCAAGCTGCCAGCAGATGCATGTCTGGGAAGAGCCTACTTTCTAGCTCACATTGTTCTTGTGTCATCACATGGTGCGAAGAATGAGCAAGCTCCCAGAGACTTCATTTTTAGGGTCACTATGCTCACTAGTAGTCATTGCCCTTGTCACTCCAAAAGGCCCCCACCTGCTAATACAACCACCTTGTGGTGAGTGTTTCAAAATATGACTATGAGAGGAGCACAGGCATCCACACAGGATCACCTGAGACAAATTATACTAATTTTTGGGTTGAATTAGAGGCATTAGCCACAGGGTGGAATCAGACAACAATGATTTCCAGCTCTTAAATCTGTATTTAACTAAACCATTAACACTTGCCAGCAAGGGCGCTGAAAACAGACATGTCTCTAAATGGGGTTACTTTAAAAAAAGGATTTTCCTTTTTGTTTCGTCCTTTTTGGAGAGAAGGAGGTTAAGCAGCAGAAAGCACGGTGCTCAACTTTGCGCTTTGACAGCTCCACCGGGATTACTCAGTACAACTGCTAGTTCTTCTCAGTAGATGGAGTAAGAAATTACAGCTGTTGGCAACTTTGACAATCCCAGAAATGACATTTCCAAGAATGATTTTTATCAATCTAGACTTAACTATCAATGGCAAGTTCATGTTACTGTAAAATAGAAAATATCAACAAATCCACTTCTTTACTGTCACACTGAAATTTGATGGAAGAAACAGGCAGGCAATTAATTACATTTAGGAACCATGCATCTTGGCTTTGAAGTTAAATGTATTTCCCTGTGGCTTTATATTGGGAGCAGCTTTTATTAAATTCAATTACTTTTCCCTCTGGTCGGCTCCATAAAGGTGCACTCATAGGACAGGATGGCTCTTAACAGAACTCTTTCCACTGGAAAAGATGGAGATCAAGTGGGTTTCACCACAAAAAATGTCCTTTATAAGCAAAATAACAGACAAGAGGGTGCGTTTCTTGTGATTTCTCCATTTTCTCATGAGCAAGAAAGATGAAGAATAGACAAAAAGGGAAGGCTCCTCTCATGGTCTATTTTGTCCTCTGACCTATACACCCCTCCCTGCAGTACCCTTTCCTTTTCCCAGAAAGGAACAAACAACACAACCCCTCTATCATCCTGGGGCCATGGGACTCCCCTCCAGTGACTTCCAGAAATATAGCCTGTTGGCACTGTGAAACCCCAAACAAATAGTTCAGAAAGGTTGGAAGGAAAGTTGCCAATTGTAGACCAGGTTGTGTTTCTGTTCATAGGAGGTTTGAGCATGGCTGCTGCGTGAACTTCACTCTTATCATCTGGCCAGCAGATAGGCATGATGACTTTGCATTTTCTTTGAGACAGGGTCTCACTATGCAGCTCAGGCTGCCCTTGAGCTGACTTTGTAACCCAAGCTGGTCTCAAACTGGCAATGATCCTCCTGCCTCAGCCTCCCCAGTCCTCGGATTACAGGTATGTGCCACCATACTCGACTGACATGATGACTTTGGACTGCCCTGGAGCACTGTCATAAGACTCCATCAGACAGAGAAACAATAAACAAGTGATAATTGCAAGTCTGATGAGACTGTTAATAATAATTCATGAACTATGAAACTTTTACTTCAATGTCATTTAAACTATACCTTTGTTGAATGATTTTTCTTCTCTAAGTGTACCAAAATGTATCTTACTCAAAGTAAAAAGATGATTTTCTCTCCATAAAACGCACACACAAAGATGTTTTAAATATCTAGTATTATTAGGTTAGACAGTGACTGAAAAAGTTGATGGCATCGTCAGCCAATCAGGTGGTAGCTCCCAATGAGGGCATTTTCTAACTAAAAGTACAATGTTTTTCTGTAATAAAATAACTGATTTTACAAGTCCCGAGCATTGCTTTAAAAATGGTTGTATTAGGATCAAAAGCTTGGGTACCACCTGGGACTAATAAGTGGTCTGTTTCTTCCAGAAATGTCACCTACTTCAGCTCCAATCCTGGCTTAGTGAAATTAAGAAATACAAAAAGCACAAGGCAAGCTTGAAGAGCTCATAGAAGAATTATGTACATAAAATTCAATATTACTAGCAGGTAATTTTCCTCCAAGTGTATCACAAAAATGAGCCAAGGTTAAACTACAACAGCCTGCTTTTCACCCGCAAAGCACTTCCCAACTTGGATTCAAAAGATCAGCAGCACCGTCCCCAAGTACCTGCCCGAATGCTGTGAAATTTGGCTGCTTCACTGCCACATTATGCTCCCTCAAGTTTCGTTGCTGACATTACAGACGTGAGTTTCCAGGGGCTGTTTCATCAGACATATCACGACTGCCACTTAGAATACCTTTAATGACAAAAGATCATCAAACTACCACATCAGGACTTCAAGGGGCAGAGAACATACCTTCTGGTCAATTTCTCTAGCTATATTGTGCCAGTCTGCCCAGTAATTCAATAGTCTGTAGAAGAAATGAAAACCTCAGAGGTCCAAGTATGTGGACATCACTAACTTCCAGGTGTGTAGATATCGCTAACTTCCAGGTGTGTAGACATCTCTAACTTCCAAGTGTATAGACATCACTAACTTCCAGGTGCGTTGACATCATTGACTTCCAGGAGTGCAGACGTCACTAATGGTTCCCTATACTGGTTAAGACACTGCAGCCATGGTGGGCCTAAGAAATGGCTCTGAGATTGATGTGTCCTGAACTCAGTGTGGCCGAATAGTAACAGTAAAGTCTAAAATGTAAGTCATTTGTGAGTCTGTTCCCATTTACTTGTTTCTTCTTACTTTTATCTTACTATCGGTTATATTCATCTGCCTCTTTTGCAAATTTAATGCTTTAATTGCATAACTGATAATGTGTATAGAACTATGGAGCCCTCAAATAACATCTTTCTCACATGTTATCTGTCAAGCTGATAACTGTAGTGGTGCTTACTAATTCCCAAGCAGGGTTGAATTGATATCTTAGCAACATGGGGTTCACCTCCATTTCTCAGGGTCTTCTCTCCTAGGCTTTTGTTCAAAATCAAGGTTTCTTTGTCCTGTGAGGCTGCAGAAATTAAAATCTGCTCTTTGAAAAGTTTGAGAATGCTTCTTAGTGGTGAAACTGTAAAGTTTCAAAATTTGGTCAGTGTCACAGATAGCATCATTATCTATGTTGGAAGCCTAAAATTAGTTAAGCATAGTGGCACACATCTGTATTTCTAGCATGTGAGAAGGCTGAGGCAGGAGTATCACAAGATTGAGCTTCACACCCCCAAAAATCAGAATGCTGGAAGAGGGGCTTGGGACAAAGGTCAATATACCCTGGGTTCAGTTTTTAGTAGCATAAA
>NDGM011187711.1:0-25890 GCA_002564305.1 Octomys mimax
TACCAATTTGACTTGAAACTGTCTCATTGCTATTTGTTTATCAATAAAATTATGGAAAAAAAAGTAATGGACAGAAAAAAAAGGTAATGGACTATTAATGGCTTTAAAAAAAGAAGTTCATAGAAAGAAGCACAGGATTGCATGTTACTAGTAAAGCAGATCATCTCCCCAGCTAGCATATGTTGCATTGTAGAAGTGAGTACAGGTACTTATGTTGTTATATGTATGAGTGATACAAACTGGATACATTTTATTTTTTAGAGAATATATAATAGTAAAGAAAAATAGCATTAAAATGGTACAAAATTTCATTAAAGAAAGTAATAGGAATTTAACAATGATTGCTGTATTGCATGATGTTATGATTTTTGAATACATGATGTTCAAATTTGTTTAGATTACCAACTATAAACTTAAAAAATTGATTTAAAAAAAAACAAAACACAAACGTTATACAAAATTAAAAAGAAAAAAATTTAAGTATTAACTGCTCCTTTCAAAAGACCAATAGAAATCAACAGTACAATTATCCAAAGGGTGCTGCTTGTATGACTAAATATATCCTTTTCCCGTTTTTCTTTTGTCCTTTTCCTCATGCCAGTTTTTCCTTCCCATTGAATAAATTCTTTCCCTTTCATAGTATCTTTTGTACCTTTCAAATAACTGAAATCAAAGTCTTTAGGATTTACGCAGTTACGGTACTACACACTGGGTGGTTTAAGCACAAGAAAGATATTTTCTGTAGTTGGAAGGCTTGCAGTCAAGACTAAGGCATTAACATCTCCTTGGCCTGCAGGTGGCCACAATGGCCCTGCCTCTTCCCTGTGTCCTCGCCTCGCCTTCCCTGTGGTCAGTTATTAAGGACACCAGCACACTGAGTGAGCGCTGACCCTAATGAGCCCATTTTACTTTAATTACCTCTCTCAAGGCCATATCTGCAAACGCAGTCACATGCTCAGACACTGGAGGTTAAATTTCAACCACAAGCATTGTAAAGGGAGTACTTTTACCTCATAACATGCAGTTAATGTTTTTGGGTTTCTTTTTTTTTTTTTTTTCTTAAGTTAACGCTAAGTAACTATGAACTACATGAATAAGAAACTTCAGACTTTTTAGTTTTGAAGAGAAACATCCACAAATAGTATCACCTTGCCCCGATTGGTTGTAAGTAGGGATGAACGAGTCTCTCAGAGCCAGGCAGCACTGGCCTGCAGCCAGAGAGAAGCAGGCAGAGGGTCAAAGGGAGAGTGGCGCTTTCCTACTAAGTGGTATGCCTGCTGCACTATCAGGTAGGGTCTGTTAGGCTCTGTGGAGATTTATTTGATATTTGAATAGTATTTGAATACTGCCTCTTCTAGAGAAGAACCCCCAGTGGGGTGTTTAAAACAACACTGCCTCACTCATAAAATGAGCAACTAGGCCTAAGTCACTGCCGTGGTTTCTTTATCTCTCTTAATGCCCTGTCACCTTATATCAGCATACGTTTTTTTTAAAAAAGAATCTTCCTGGATCTTAAGCACATAAAACAAATAATAGTCTTTAAGACGTCTGACGGCATCCTCTCATGGTTGCAGTGCGTGTATCAGCGTGAGATGGTACAGATGTCGTGCGTAAGCAATGCAGCAAGGGCTCCTTGAGCTTCATCACAGTTGGTGAAAAAATAACTCTTTGCCCTGGAAAATGTTTCAGAAATACTTCACGTGAAATGCAAAATTTACTCTTTTGCCCAAAGAAAACTTGTAGTGTGCTTTTGTTGTTGCGTGAGCATTGCAGAACTGTGGCACGGGCAAGCTTGCAGCGAGTTTAATGAAAACCCTGTTGTCATATCTGCAGCAGTGGGGAAAGAACTTGGATGCCACATGAGAACGCCATCAGTGAGGCTGCTCAGTTCTCTTATTTTCAGTGCTCTTGGTTTCCTTACTGAAACAGTGTCTCTACCGACATGTAACCTAAAGGACAAAGAGGAACTTCTACTATACCTAGAATATTACTCAGCTTAGCGATGCCTTGCTGTGTAGAACTGAGTGCTCATTGGAGTCTTCAATAATGAGTCACACTCCAAGGACAAAGTTTTTAAATAGGAATAATATAGTGAATTCTATAGTTGCTAGTACCTGGCACATAATTTTAATAAATATTTGAGGTATGTGGCTTGTCAACTCTTTTATTTTGTAAATATGTTTTCTGTATCAGATTTTTTTAATGTCTGTATGCAAGCATTTGGTGTAAGGTAAAACACTGCTTCTTAATTTTTTTTTAATGTATTTAGTACAGGGTCCATAGGAACTCACTATGTAGATCCGACTCATAGTGGTTCCCCTGTTTTCAGCCTCCCAAGTGCAGGGATTACAGGCACGCACCACTGTGCCTGGTCTCTTACATTTTAATATTGCTGTGAATCCCTTTGAGACCTTACTAAGATGCAGGTTCTGACCTGGGTGGTCTGGGTTAGCTAGAACCTGCATTTCTGAAGAGATTTCAGAGTATTACTGATATTAGCGCAAGGACTACATTTTAAACAACAAACATATAAATAAAACAACCACATGGAGTAATGTTCTTTGAACCACGTAACTGTAATTCTTGCACACTGTACTATACTATGTCCCCAATCGGTGACCATCTGAGTTGTGGACTCTGACGGCTATACCATGTAACACCCTCCCTATCAGTCACAAATGTGTGTATAACACCTACTTATATGTGTTACAAACTTACTGTATGTATACGCTGCATACAGTTTGTCTTCTTTTCTTCATTTTTGTTATTCTGAAGACTACGAAGGTATAGTGTCGAAACTACAGGCAATGGAAAGAAAGAACCGTGGCCGGCATGACACATACATAAATATATATATAATTATAAAGTTGATTAATTTTATATAAACTTTATTGGTTAGCAATTCACTTTGTATGAACTCTCTTCATACCACTGAACAATTTTGTAGATGAATTTTATTGAGTAAAATGTATAATTCAAGAAGTGCCCCTTTTCTATTTGATGAGTCCCTTATCCTAAAAGATTGGTTCCGTTTGTTTACAGTCCACTACTAGTGTAAGAGTATTTGGTTCAGTATCATTACATGTTCCTCTCTGTTAATTTGAACTTTCAAAGAACACGTTGGAAGTTTAGGATACTGATGCGTGTTGCCGATTTGCCTTCTAGGAAAGCTCTTCCCCTTTTCACCTAGGTGCAGAGTGTGTTAGTCTTGACGGTATCTCTGCAGGTCAGTGAGCGGTGGGGCTGACGCTGTGTCACTCTGTCGGCAGGCACTCCAGCAGGCGCTACAGGTATGACCACAGCTTTGTGAAGGCCATCAATGCTGCCCAGAAGTCCTGGACTGCAACTGCGTACATGGAGTATGAGACCTTCACCTTGAAGGAGATGAAGCGAAGACGTGGTGGCCACAGCCGGGTACTCCCGCGGTAATAAGACACAGCTGTTTCTCACTAGGCAAGATGCTGGTGTCGAGCCCAGTTCTCCCCCAGGAGCCCACCACTTTAGTGGGTGTAAACACTTTATATTTACGATCTCTCTCCCATTCGTACTCTTCCTGTTGTGATTTCCAAGCCCTGTTCTTGGGTTTTCTGTGCATCGCGTGTGTCGTGCCCTTCCCATTCTCCATAGTCTGGCGTAGGCCTTGTTGGCTCTCCCTAGTGCAGAGTGGCGTCCTACCACCGGTCTCTATCTTTGCTCTCCTCTGGCGCCTGTCATTATTCTAACCAGTCTATAAAATGATCTGACTGTATTCACCTAGGACTATTGGTATCTATTTACTGATGAATATATGTGTTCAGGTATTTAAAGTCGTCATAATGAGTGTAACTATATCCACTGCCTTGACCTCTTTTCAAACAATGTGACACATTATTTATGAAAACTTTGTTTGCATTTTACCTCACTCCTCTGCTCCTTGTCCATCCTCACTTTGCCACATTATGAACTGCCAAACTGGACACTCGTAGGTATCTGAAGTCTCAGTGCGGTAAGGCCCAGCAGCAAAACAAAACAACTCCCAGAACTCCTCTTTTATTAATGCCCATCCAGTCCCCTCTGCTGTCAGTGGTGTTCCCATCTTGAGCTCACATACCTCATTGTGCATTTCTTCTTCTGGGGAATTATGTCATAACATTTTGAATTTGTCTAGGCAGGAATTTGTATGAATTTAAGAACTGTTTTTAAAAATCATGACTAGATCCAGCAAAGGATTTAGACAAAGTCCTTTGGCATTTGTTTAGTGGCCAAGGATGTTCCTATAATACCATAACTTGTTTCAGGAAAAGGTGGAAATAGGAGTAAGGAAAGAGAACTGAAATGGCAAAGAGCAAAGGAGAGTCAGTAATTTATGTAAGTAGCTTACTTTACCTTTCTATGTTGAGATATTATTTAGTTCTCAGCAAATGGAACGGTTAATTCCCTAGAAACTGAGAGTCCGTGGCTAAATGATTATTAACAAACCAGACTACTGATTGGTTACTCATATAACTAGAACACATTAGCAGCCTTGCATCTGCGGACTATGGAGTTATTTGTTATCTAACTAAGAATATCTTCACATTGGTTTGCCTTTCATAAAATAATTTTCTATGATATTTCTTAAGGCATATTCTAGCAAATATCCACTGCACAAATGCTCTAGCTACTAAAATTTGAGAAAGAGCATATCAGAGCCCCCTCTTGGATGCGCTGAGTGGAGTCCTCATGTGTCTGTTTGAAGTAGGCCTTTGAGACCTAACGGACAGCCTGCACCCGAAGGAGCCTCAGGCCAGCACGTTGTGTTGCATTGCTGTTTCACGCTAGGAGGCTGGCTGCTCCTTGGGAGAGCTGAGCCTTGGACTGTGCACCTTCGCCATGGGCCGCTTCAGTGCCTCGCTAGGCTCTCCACCCTCTCCACTGCCTTTGTTTTGAAGAAAGGTTAGTGTTGTGAAGGGCCGCTTTTACTGTAAAAGTTCCATAGAAACTGTAAGACACAATCAAGTGACAAAGGACATATTTATAGTACAATCTGGTTGCCAGATTTTCAGTAGCATTGAGGTATATACATTTATTCTGTTGCAAAATCCAGTGGTGTAACGGGAGCTCTCAAAGATTCTTTTTGCTTCAGTTTGCATTTTTTTTGATCTCAGGTTTAAGGGCCTTTGAATCTGCTCAAATTGTAGACGAAGCTAATTGTCAGCATCTTCGCATGTCCAGAATTTTTACCAGATTCTTAATCTAGAGATAAAATACAAAGAGCAAGCAATGTATAGTTTTCTTAAAAATATGTTCGTTCTCCCTTCAGTATCCCGTAAACTGTTCGTAATTTCTTCTCTCTCACCCCATTTGCCTTCCTTCTCATGCTGCGCTTTGTTTTCTTGGCTTTTTCCTTTTGGTATGTGTGTATGAATGACCATATCTATTGTGGTGTTGTCTGTGCTTTGCGCGTGCTAACGTTATCTTCCCTAGAGACCAAGGCTGCCTGTGTCATAGAGTTTCAGACAAATGTCCTCAGCTTATTTAATATTTCAGGGAATAATTGTTTCTTTACACAATAAATCTGTTCCATACACTTATAAAGACTGTGCTACTCGTGAATTCATTTGGGGCCTATTTGGTGGCTTTATCTCACGCTGTGTGTAGTTTCTACATTGTCCTCTCTGTGGGCGAGGGCGTCGCTGGGCAGGCCGTCAGTGTCAGTGCCGTGGGCCTGAGGCAATCAGGAGAGACCTTTGCTGTTGACTAAAGTGGAACCTGGTAAAACACACTGAGTAACTCGTGGAAAATAGAATGATGAGACATGCCAGTAGTAAGTAAAGTAAGAAATGCAAATAGTTCACAGGGACGAAAATGAATGCATTTTACCACAGCATAAAACCAGAGGCCTAAGGGCTGGCCAAATAGTTCCGCAGATTAAAGTGTCTCCAAGCAGGTGCAGAGGTCAGGGGTTCAATTCCTGGGTCTCCCTGCTGGTGCCAGCCCCACCCCCACCCCGGGGCGTGCTGAGACAGCAATTGAGACTGGGCGTGGTGGTGCACGCCTGTAATCCCAGCTCTTGGGAGGCTGTAAACAGCCTATCACTAGGAGTCTGGTCTAGTAGTGAGACCCTGAACACCCTTCACACCCTTCCCTAAAATAAAAAAAAAAAATAGATAAATAAAATATAATAAAAAAATAAAAGTGTCCTAATGAATGAATTGAAAGAAGAAAAAGAGAGAGAGATGTGAGGGAGGGAGGAAGAGAGACAAAGTGAGTTTTCTTTGGGTGCTGGTTGGTCAAGGCTGCTTCCTAAGTAGTTTTTAAAATTAGAAGTTGCAGAAACCTCTGAGCACCCAGCTGAGGACATGAGGGAGCTCAAATGAGAGAGCGGATGCACAGAGGTGCAGCGCTGCCGGCGTGGGCTGGTGCAGAAAGATGTCCAGAGCTGGAGTGCTGTGCTCTTGTGTGTGTGTGTGTGTGTGTGTGTGTGTACACGTGCACTTTATGCCTAAACGCACAGTTGCTTGTAGAATAACTTCTGCATTCCCAGAAATAATGTCCTGGTATCCCTGAGCCCAGGCAACCCTCCTGTGTGTCTTGCTTTCAGCCGTGTCGTACAACACCTCACTGTCTAATGAGGGAGCAACTTTAGCTGTCATTTATGGAGCGAGACTGCCTACCTTATATTGTGACCTTTGCTTTCCTTTGTCAGCTTTGCTTTTCTAACCAACCCACTGACTTCTGAGTCACATTTGTGCAAGCCCTACATATTCTCTGTCCTCTTTTATATGCTATTTTCAAATCCTCCTATCTTCTTTCTTGGTCAAAATCTGCCAAGAGTAAATATGAAAGTGCAGCTACTTGGGCACATGGCAAGTTCCATCACAGTGCTAAACAAAGTCAGTGTGATTTGTAAGGGAAGGTGACTGGATGCCGGAAAAGAAATGCTTAATGGAAACTATTTCTGTGTGATAAACACTGTCTTAGTTACTTTTCTCTCATTGCTGAGACAAAATACCCGACCCCAAAATTAAGAAAGGAAAGGTTTATTTAGCTCATCACTTGTGGAGGTTTCAGCCCGTACTCAGCTGGCCCCAAGGCAGGGTGGCGTGGCACTGGGACAGCAGGTCATGGCAGCAAAAACAGAAAAAGCAACAAGACCAAAGGGGCAGAGCCGGCGTCTCTTCCCCCCATACATGGAATGCGGGGTACCTGCCCGAAGGCATGGGGGGCACTCACTGCCAATCCCAGCACTAGACAGTGAGCTAAACACAAGCTCCAGATTCACTCCTCCGAAAAGCCCACCCCCATAACCTCAAGTGGCTTTGGGGGGCCCTCTAGACAAACCCTAGCAGACACACTGAGACATTTCTGGGATGAGGGATTTCATGCTTTGGGGACCTAAATATAGATGTTAAGAGACTGATGTTGAAATCACAGAATTAGAGGCTAGAAAATCATCCTCAAAGGAAGGCCTATATGTTGATGTCCACTATATGTTTCCGTCCTAGGCCCAGACCTGCACCACTGACTGCTGAAATACAGCAAAAGATTTCACAGCTGCCAGCATCTTGGGACTGGAGGAATGTGGATGGCATCAACTTTGTTTCCCCTGTTCGAAACCAAGGTAAATCCTGCTTCTAGCACCATTGCCACTACCACTACTACTACTAATGAGGATGTATGAGATTTGATTTGTTCTTAACTATTCAATATTTGTTATGTAACAGTCTGTGAATTGGTCTTGGCGATATGGAAATTGAATGGCATGACCTATTTTAGTAAAGACATGCAAAATACATGCCCTGTGAGTTCTCCTTCCCTCCCCTGGTCTCCACCTACTGCCTGAGGGGTAGCTGAGCTTCCCACTTGGGCGCCGCATTTGCTCAGCGGTCGTCTCGCTGCATCAGGCAGCTAGCAGCAACCAGACTGGTCAGCAGATCACAGGCGTTTCCCTGCTGGTAGTAGAGCCTGCCGTGGAAACAAAGAAGTGCATAAAATTAAAATCTGCCCTTTTTCTTCGAGTTATTTGCTAAAATCCTTCTTTGTCCATCTGTCCTCCCACTCCCCTGTCACTGGTGCTTAATTGTTATTCAAGCCCAGAAAATATATGTTGAAATTTTTATCCTGTGCTTTTTGTGCTTTATAAGAACATTTTAATTCATTTTATACCAGAGTATACACCTACTGTCTTATCCCAGTTCCTTACTCTCGGCCTGGAAGCAGAGCTCAGGATTGCCCAGAATGGAATTCTACCAGTTACTTTCAGAAATTTGCTAAGTATGACTTGAACTTCTTTACCTTCACTTGTTAGCAAATTATCTTAGTTTTAGCCAACAATGACTTGGAGAATCATTTCTGTGATTCTGAAGTGTCATGTCGAAAAAGTTTTGAGGTTTTGGATTTCTGACTTTTTAAATTAGTGATATTCAATTAGTAGAAATCTGTGTACATATTCCAAAACCTAAAAACTCCAAAGTCTGAGAAATTTCTGGTACCATGCATTTGTGATAAGGAATACTCAACCTGTATTCAGATTTATTTGTCGAATCTATCTAAAAAGAATAGTTTAGGGGCCGGGGAGATAGCTGAGAGGCATAAGTGCAGGGTTCTGAGTTTGATTCCTGGTACCACCAAAAAGAAGAAGAAGAAGAAGAGGAGGAGGAGGAGGGGGAGGAGGAACAAGGGGGGNGGGGACGGGGATGTGAGGGGAAGGAGGAAGGAGAGGAGGGGGGAAGGAGGAGGAGGAAGAAGAAGAGGAGGAGGAGGAGGAAGAGAAAAAGAAAAAGCATGGTTTACATACTTGATGAGTTTCTATTAAAAAAAATAGTTGCCTAGCATTTGCTATATGGAAACTCTCTAATGTATTTGGGAAGGATTATAAGTTTTTAATGCTAGAAGATAAATTATTTTTCTTTCAAAAAAATGTACTTCTGTCCACCTCTTCTACTTCTAGCCTTTCATCACTGCTCTTCTAAGCTCCAGTTCTTGTGGATTCGGGGTGTGGTGCTTCTGCAGGGCGAGCAGCTGGTCGGTCCCCAGGCTCCTGCCTTCCTCCGACCCCAGCTATCGCATTCCTTTGCCTTTCTGCCAGTTCTAGGACTAGGGAAGTATAGACTATGGAGTCAGTCCCTCTTTCTGTATTTCTTGAAGACGCCTTTGAAAAGGTGAGATTAGAAGTGACACGAATGTGAATGTAATTGAGGAATAAAGAGCAAGTGGAAATAACAGGTTAGTAGTAAGAGAAGATTGAAGTTCACGCCATCACTGAACGCATCCACTGAACGCATCCACTGTGCTTATTTGGGAAGACTAAGTCCGTGATATAAATCCTGTCTTAACTTATCAATGGAAGGCCTGGCACGTCAGGGCTCTGTCATACGAGTTACTGGTGACATTTCCGCTTCTGTTGTTGCCTCTACAGCATTTCATCAAAGTCAGAATGTTTTCATAATGGCAGAGAGTATAAAGACGAATGTGATCCAGTCCTTGTCCTAGAAATTTACAACTTAGCAAGATTTTCAAGTAAAACCTTAAAGTACAATGTGACAACTCCTTTAATAAAGAGTTTTTAAAATTCAGGGAGTGAATGGGCCAGGTTAGAAGGAAAAGTTTAATTCGATTCCCTTCTGTTTAAAAGAGAGATTGACAAATGATATGAAGCAATAATTGAGGGGAAGGAAATTAGACTTTCTAAAGCAGAATTCTTTGACCCCGTTTTTTTATACTTGGGTAAAAGCTGTTATTGTCTCCAATGCTTCCTTTTCTTAATGTTATAAATATGATTTGCACAAACAAATGGCAATTTCAAAGCAGAAAGCTTTGATGGATTAGTTGCCTGGAATTGTGCTATCATGTCAGGTACTTGATAAAACATATTTAAAATGTTCCCCCTTTTGACTTCCTTTCTGTTTTTGTTTGTACTGTAAATTGGGAAAGGATACTTATTTTCTTTTCCTATCAGTTGCACTACTTGAAAATCTCCATTAAACTTTAAAAATACCACTGTCCTATATTATTGTGAATCAGACACAGTTAAGGGATTGTACAACTTCTCTCTAAAAAGTAAATGAAGATGAAAGGAAACAAAGTTTGGACGGACACACGGGCTTTTACCTTTATGCCTGAAAACAGCCTTAAGAGCAAGTCTTACTGCTGGAAGGACTTAGTGGTGTGAGAAGGAGCAGCGCTAGGAAACTGGATGAGGTGACCGTCTTTACTTATTGCAGTGCTGTCTTTACTTATTGTGTGTGAGACAGGAGTGGTCTTAAAGGGCCACATTAACCTAGAAAATGCAGTGTGTTTTCCTAATATTTAAAATCATGGGCTAATAAACAAATGAATAAAATAAAATAAAATCATGGGCTGGCGCAGTAGCTCAATGGACTAAGCGCCTGCTTTGGCAAGCACAGGGACCAGGGGTCAATCCCTGGTCTCACGTGTCACACCGGCCCTGCCACCATGGCACACAGAGCCTGAGACCCTCAAGTCTGGGCATGATGGTGCACCACTCTAATCCTAGGGTGGGGGTGGCTGGAAACAGGAGAATCACTACAAGTCCAAACTGTATAGTGAGACCCTGTACAAAATACATTAAAAAAAATTAAAATTTGGTGTTAAATACTATTTATTTGAGTAGAAAGGAAGAGATTTTAAATTATCTGCTCCACCTGAGCCATACTAAACACAAGATAAAAATTAATTCCCAAAAGTAACCATGACTTCTCTTGGGTCACATAGTGAAAGAGGAGAAAAAGAAAGCATAAGTTGATGTATTTTTATTGCATTATAATCTTCTTACTGGATAATGTTCCTTTCTATTTGATCTGGGTGAAGTAGTTTTGTTTTGCATCTTTGAGACCAGGTCTCACTGTGTGCGGGCTGCCAGGCCCGGGCGGCCCCTTGCAACGGCTGCTCGCAGCTGGACCGCAGCCTGGGCCTGTGAGCGGCCACATCGCGCTGATAGCATTCCTTTGGATGCATGACGCTGAGCCCTGCCTTTTACATGGAGAGCTGGCTATCTGCTTGAGGAAGGCTGCCTTGTTTCCCATTCCTGTAATTTCTCTTTAACAAAGAGCATTCGGAGCCTTGGCTATCTCATGGCCCCTTCCCTAGTGCCCGATGGCCAGATAATGAGGGCCTCATGATGCGCCCCAAGGATGAGTGCCTGGGCTGCAGAGAAAGCAGGATGCTGAGGAGGCAGGGCGGCCAAGTGGGACCCTTTCCAGACTCTCTCGGAGTGTAAGTCTGTGCTTGTGTAGGACTTTGGTTTCTATGAAAGGAACAATGGCTCTGGCCCTTTGTTCCCCTATCTAGCGCTCTGACATCCTGTCATATGTAAGCGAGGCCCCAAATGTAGTATTATCGGAATTGTCTGAAAAACAAAAAGTCTGAGTTTCTTTCTATTCAGTGATTACATAACATGGAAAAGAAAATCTGAAAGTGCTTTAAGTAGACAGACTTATAAGCTGTAAGGGACACTAATCCTGCTGGAGGAGACAGTAAGGCTCCCTGCCATCTGTCACTCACTGCGTTACCTTGGGTGGGCCATCTCTTCTTTCCGTGCCCCATGACCGTTATTGAGACCGAGTTGCACAGTGGATGGATTTCAGGGACCTTACAGGGGTCTCTTTTGTAATCTTCGTGACTGAGATGGTCCTCATCAAACAAGCACATGACATGGAGAGCTCTGAGATACTTTTTAGAGAGTGAATTTGGAGGATCATCAGGAATGAGAGCATTTAATAGGAAATCAAGATTCTAGAACTAGGTTGAGTGTTTCCTTTCAATTTATTTTATTTCCCAGGTATAAATATGGATCTATCATTCATTCCTTGACTCCCTTCCACCAAGTGTTATTTCTTCATGGTGCCAGGCAGCAAGATAAACAAAGCATATTTCCTTTGAACACTGAAAAAAATGCACACTTCCCTTTGAGGAAAACAATCTAAGTATTTCAAATAGTGTTTTGGATGTTCATGTCTAATTATAAAACGTCCTTTCATTTGCCTCTTAGGACACAAGTCATTATCGGGAGATGGGGGAAAAGGAGCCCTAATAGTGTTTTGAATGCATAATACCTTTGAGTACGGTTCTTTGTAATGAGGGTAGTTGCTAAATCACTCAATTGAGATTTACTACAGATATTTCTTCTGCGGAGAATGAGTAATTTGAGTTATATAACTGACTGCTCACAAGGGAATTCATAAGGGATGTTCACAATTCAAAACAGTCAAATAATTTGGTAATAATAATATTAATACATTAAATAACATGCTACTTGTGCATAGTGGGATTTACCTGGGGTTTGCTACAAATGTCTTTCCAGGTAGATTTTGTGTCAGTGACAGAAATGAAAGAAGTAGGCCAGTGAGATAGCTCAATGGACTAAGCACCTGCTTAGGCAAGCGCAGGGACCCAGGTTTGATCCCCAGCACCACATGCTGTGCAGGCCCCACCCCAGGCTTGCTGAACTGGCCACAGAGAATCGGTGTAGTGGCACATACCTCCCCAAAGCTGGAGAGGTCAAGACAGGAGGATCACTATGAGTTTGAGCTATGTAGTGAGACCCTGTACGAAATGCATTAAAAAAAATTTTTTTAATGAAAGAAGGAAAATAATAGACAAGAGGTAAAATAATGGATATTAAACAGTATTACATTCTATCTTCTTTCAAAATCTGTTAAGCAGAAGTCCCCGTTTTGTTGCCCATATTTTCTTATACATATTTCTTTTACACAGATTTTGGGGGGAAAAGCATAGAAGAACTCATAAGAATCTTCTCATGATCCAGTAGAGCCTTTTCTCCTTTCTTGAATAGCAGCTGTATTCCTAGCAGATACTTGAGTTTGTCCTTGAAATGGCAGGAAGGTATTTAATATAGATAGACTTCTCTTCTCCCCACCTACTTTCCATGTTCTGACTGTCCCTACCGTCTCACTGCCTACCTAACATATGATGCTCATCGGCATAATTTCTCTTTGGGGGCTGGGGAGATAGCTCGGAGGCTCAGTGCCTGCCTGGCAGGTATAAGGTCCTGAGTTTGATTCCCAGTCTCTAAGAACCAAAAGCTTCTTTCACCTTTCCTAGGCTGTCCTAGGAGAGTGCATGTTAAATCTCGCACTCCAAAACCACAGCCACACCAACGCCATTCTCAGGATGAGTTGTGCCCCATGTTGTACTTTCAAACTGCCTTTTGTATTAGTTTGTTCAAGTTGTGTGTTTAAGATAATATCAAGCAGAGTAGCTTATAGGGACAGTAGAAATGTATTTCTCGTACTTTGGGAAGGCAGGAGGTTCAAGCTCAAGGTGCCACCAGTCGTTGGCATCTGCTGAAAATCTACCTTCTGGCTCCCTTAGACTGCCCTGTGCTGTGACCTCACCCTTTGGAAGGGATACGGTGGCTCCCTGGTGGTTCACTTAAGGTCTTCACTAGTCCTACTCGTCCCTCTCGACGCTGTAATTGTGGGCTGGAATTTCAACCTGAGTTTTGGGGGACATAAATATTTTATTGCATTCACGATCTTTGAGCACTCAGCTCACACATATCTGTCCACAGCTTCTATTCAACCTGGAGGCTTAGAATATTGTAGACATAAATCTTTTAATCATCGTCAAGAATATGTCCAGTGGAGCTCAGACATAGTATTTGTTATTGCCTGTTCTACTGACATTGTGATAACCTTATAACAACAACATTCACTACATGACCATATCCTATCCACTCAGCTTTCTGTGTGGTTTATTAGACGTCTCTTGGAATATATCCATATTTCTTTTCCATCTGCAGAATCTTGTGGAAGCTGCTACTCATTTGCTTCGGTGGGTATGTTAGAAGCAAGAATCCGCATATTAACCAACAATACTCAGACCCCCATCTTGAGTCCTCAGGAGGTTGTATCCTGTAGCCAGTATGCTCAAGGTAAGTGTTATTATATTTCAGCATTATTTTACAAGCTACTTACCCATATGTAGTTGGCTGCTGATAGCAAAGCCAAAGGTCGCTGCAGTCAGAGAGCAGTTTCTGCAGCGGAAAACCTGGGTGCACCGCAACTCTGGCCTTGTCACTCGCTGATGGATGGCTTCTCCTGCAAATTACTGCATCGTCCAGCAAAATGTCTGCAGTTATACATTAAGTGAGAGCTGCCCCTGACAGAGCTAGCTAACAGTGCCCAGAGCCATGAGAAGGTGTTCCCATCGAGGCAAAGGAAGATTTATAGTATTTTGAAGGTGGTTCAACTTGAAAGTGTTAGAACTTTGTTTTCAACCCCGTTCTCACGCCATACTAACACTGCTTTCTTTTTAAAATTCTGTACACAGGCTTCCAGAGCCACCATATGTATGTAAGAAGGCCAATTATAACTATTTATCCAATTCAGAGAGAAACATTACTCTTTCCAAGTTTTCATTGTCAACCCTAGATTTGGCCGCTGGGAAATTTCCTAGCTCTCTGCTGAAACCACTGTCAAATGATTAGTTATCAGTGAGCCTTTTGTGCTCTCTGAAATATTTACCACAGACCAGGCGTGGGCCTGCTAGGCTTCTGCCATACCAAGGTGGCCCTCATCGTCATCAAGCTTACAGCTAAGGGGGTTAAGGATGAGAGGAACAGAGATTAAAAAATTACCAGATTATGGATGTACCTCATAGACTTCGGTCTCACAGGGAAATGTGACTTTTGGCAAGAGATTGCCAGGGAAGAACTACTTGAGGAGGGGCGGAGGTGTGTGTCTGGTTATGTAGCGGTGGCCGTAACCGCTAAATTTTGGGTTTTGCATGAAGTAGTGAGTTTATCCCCTGAGGAAGGTACTATCACTATTCATATTCTGTAGATAAGTAAACAGAAGTACAGAGAAGTTACATTCTTCACGCAGCTTTGGACTCGAACCTTCACAGGCTTCCAACTGTCCCCACTTAAGCCCTATGTCCCAGTGGCCTTCCAGCTTGGGTGCTAAATAAATATCCATTCAGCAGGTAGGGTGAGACCATGGTTAGCCAGGTGGCAGTCAGGTGGATCAGAGACGTGACCTGTCAGCTGAGGATACCTTCCCGGGGTGACAGATAAAAAATAGTGGGTCAGAGAACAAAAACATAGAAGTGGTTCAATGTCTGATGTGCTCCTCTCTAACATGCCCGCGCGTGTTGGTTCCTCCTCTTGTCTCATCTTCCCCAGGCTGTGAAGGCGGTTTCCCGTACCTCATCGCAGGAAAGTATGCCCAGGATTTTGGGCTGGTGGAAGAAGCCTGCTTCCCCTACACAGGCACTGATACTCCCTGCAGAGTGAAAAAGGACTGTGCACGTTACTACACCTCCGAGTACCACTACGTGGGAGGCTTTTATGGGGGCTGCAATGAAGAGCTGATGAAGCTAGACCTGGTGCAGCACGGGCCGGTGGCAGTTGCTTTTGAAGTCTACGATGATTTTCTGCACTACCGCAAAGGGGTCTACCAGCACACTGGGCTGAAAGACCCTTTCAACCCCTTCGAGCTGACGAATCACGCGGTGCTGCTCGTGGGCTATGGCACAGACCCGCTCAGCGGGAGGGATTACTGGATTGTGAAGAACAGCTGGGGCAGCAGCTGGGGGGAGAACGGCTACTTCCGCATCCTCAGAGGCTCCGACGAGTGCGCGATCGAAAGCATCGCGCTGGCGGCCACGCCGATCCCGAGGTTGTAGGGCGTGCGTCCCTGCGCTTTAGGGGGCGTCCTCGGCCAGGAAAGGGGTTGGCTGAGTCACAGACTTGCACTGTTTGTAAGAGTAATTCCATAAGTGTCCAAATAAATTTCTATTAAGTTTTTTCGCTTTTAAAATTAAGAACACTTGGGCCTGGGAGTTAGTTCAGTGGCTTAAGCGCCTGCCTGGCAAGCACAAGGTTCTGAGTTGGATCCCCAGTTCCTCAAAAAAATAAATACATAAATAAATTAAATTAAAAATACTCTTGATTTTTATTTTATTTTTTATGTATTTAGTGCAGGGTCTACAAGGTCTCACTATACAGATCACACTCTGTAGTAATTCTGTTTTCAGCCTCCCAAATGCTGGGATTACAGGTGCACGCCACCACACCCAGTCTACACTCTTGATTTTTAAATACCGTCTATCAACCACTGGCCTGTTTTTCCCCAGGTACTCAGTGACATAACATTTTTGAGAGTGATATTTAAACTGTCAGATAATGGAATTTGCTCGTCATTTGATACACACAGATGTACTTTTGAAATTATGTGATATTGCAAGCTTTATTTTAAAAGTTTTTATAAATATGCGGGGGATATCTATGAACAGCATTTTTATTCATGCTTAAGAGACATTGTACCTTTAACTCCTTCTGTCAGACCCACTCTGTCACCTAAGAAAATATTTCTTAAAGAAAAGATATTTGAGATTTTTTTAAACCAGAATGAAACAGCCATTAACCTTTATGAGAATGCTTAGTGAACTTACAATCTTCCTTGGATATTCAGCAGATGAGAGGTCACGGAGGAAAACAATTTTGATGAAAACTGTGTATTGATTGAACTGTTTCTTACAGTCTGTATTTTGCGTCTGGTTAATGAGCCTTCTCCGGTGAGCAGTAGTGCTTCCTGAGTCGAGTATTAGTGGCCCAGAGTTGCATGGCCCTTTGGGTATTTCAAAATGGTACGAAACCTCTGTGCTGAGTAAGCATCTCTTAGAAATGGTGTTCCTGGCAAAGCAAGTAGTCAGAGCTCTAAACTACAAAGTCGTTTGGCTCTCAGAAGGGCCAGAAAGAGCCTACGGTCTCCCCTCCTCTTTGCACAAATAAAGAGCACACTTGTAGGCTGTGCACATCCGAGGTCACACAGCTGGGCAGTGATGGAATCTCTGCCAACTCTTCCAAATGCAGCTGTCCTAGGTCACCTTAGAGCACCTCTTACCGGAGCAGCTTCATCAGGCATATTGGCTGCATGTGTGGACATTTCACCTCGACATTTTACATCCCGTTGTTCAGTCTCTAGTTCCATTTTGTATGGGGGAGGGTGGTACTCCAAACTGTACTATGTTGAAAGTCTGGCTTCCTGGGCCTCCTGGCATCTGCCACGTGCTCTGGAACTTTGGCCACATGCTGACAAAGAAGCAAACACCGATTAGAGGTGTAGCAATAGCTGTTGTCACTGGAAGGACTTCGACAGTGTGTGCTTTCCTTGTTCCTGCTTGAATGTAATTTCAGTTTCTGTGTGTCTAGCCTTGCTGCTACATGAAAGTGAAGTAGGCTTCTAAAAACCAAGCTTGTTATTTTTCACTAAGATGTATAAAGATACTGCCTGTCATTTTCACAGATAAGATTTAGAGATAAGCATGAGCTTGTCTTCTGGTTGACTCGTTGGACAGCAGTCAGCAAACTTGTAACAGGCACCTCATGGAAATGCAGAATGCCTGTGCTTTTGCCTGATTTCGTGTGTGCACTAGCTGCACTCTAAGAGAAAATCATCACTGATATTGATCAGTAAATGCTTTAAGAAATTTTGGAATGACATTGATTATTAAATGCTTTAGGAAATTTGGGGAAGCTAAATACAGGCGTAGCCCTAACTGGCTGTGGGAACCAGACCTTCAGTACGTGATCAGTAGAGAGCCAGCGATGAGGGAAGGTGCTCTGAAGTCTTCAGAGACTGTAGAAGGAACTGCCAAGACCAGGGCTTGGGTGACATGTAGTAGAAGGAGACAGCTTTCCCTGTAGAGCACATCGCTTGCTTCTCTCCACTCTTCATTAAGACGTATGTTCATGTAAGTCATGTAATTAAACAGTTGATCTACACAAAGAGCAAGTTTCATTATCTAAAATTTGTTTATATTGGTGCTAACTGAAATATAATCAGAATGTTGACAAATTGAGCTGTGGAAAAAATTGGTTGAGGCCTGTGACTCACCTCCCTAAAGACACTCTTAGACAGTCTACAGGGAAGCATGCATAGATGGCACGACAAGCCCCGAAGGCGAAAAGTATGGTTCCGGGGAGCCATAGTGCTTGGATAAGATTCTGGTTCCAATGGTCGTCGTGAAACCCTAGACATTTCCTGAACCTACCTGTGCTCTGTTTCCTCCTGTGTACCACACTGTTTACCCAGTAATGGAGTTACCCTTTATAGATGACTTACTGCAAATTCTCTGTCTCTATGCTCTTGTTATTGAAAGGAAGGAAGAAAATAGATTTGCATCTGTAATTTGAAATGATGTGACTTGCTAGGTAATGTCATGCCTTTCTAGTCTTAAGTAGGGAGGCTACGTAGGCTCTTCAGGTTTCCTGGCCACCCACACTTGCTGTGCTCTACCTGACCCCCAACCACGGAACTTAGGAGCTGAATAGAATTATTAAGAGATACAAATACCTACTTCACAGAGTTCTCCAAAGCTTCAGTGCTTTCACATGCCCAAACTATGTAGAAGAGTGATTGTCACAGAGTGGTGGTATATAAATATTAGCTAGTACTCAAGTTATCTTTCTCTGAATTTAAATGGTAAAATAATAATTTGCCATGGGAAAGCATTTAAGATGAATTCTGCCCTACTTGAAGAGGGTTTATGAGATTTCTTTTTTAAGTGATGACCCTACAGAGGAGCCTCACACAAGAAAACCACAGGAAAAAAATATTTACAAACTAAATGAGGTTTGATTCAAGAGATTCTGTTGCTGCCTGTGGGAATGTTATCAGGCGGCTTTTCTAAAAGTGGCTCCACAAGTAAACGTTACTGGCTTTGAGTTTCCTCCTGTCCTCCTATAACTGAGTCCTGGAGTCAGTTATAGGTTCTTGTCTTCAAGAATTAAACAAAATGAGCAAAAGACAATGGGGGAAGCTGGCTCTGCAGACCGAGCCCCGGTTGAGTACACACTAACTAATGGAAGTGAGCAAAACTGGCCCTGCAGCTCGGGCCCAGTTAAGAAGAGAAAAGAAGATGGAAGTACTCCTAGAGGACACAGGCCGTCTGTTATGAGGAAAACCATGATGGCAAGCATATCTTGGCATCTGTGTCCTTCTGTACTGTCCAAATCTTGAGAAAACCCAGGAGCTGCTCTGCAGGGGCCCGGAAGGCAGCGCTTGGATCCACACGCAGGCTGCCATCAAATCTGGGTTGTCACGTAAGTCCTGCTCAGGTTCTTAAGTGCAGGTGCGTGGCCGCGGGAGCTGTTCTGCACGTGCATTCTGCAGGGATCCTGTAAGTGATGGGTCACATCTGTGCCCCAGCCAGCCCTACCATGCCCTAGTCACCTGTCTAAGGGAGAAAAGATCAAGTCTGATAGTTGAAGGAGCTTCAGTAGCAAGTCTCTGGCAGAAAAAAGCCACTGCAACACTGAAGTGGAAAAGATAAGATTGCTCTCACTGGAGGAGTAGACTTTTCTATTCTAACTCTCAATTGCATTAAAATAAGGTAAGTTACTTTAGACAAGGTGGTTACACAAAGTTAGGTGCTGAATATGTTACTGTCCACCTCTGCCCTTGAATAAAACCAAAGGTAAAGTGACATGCCTCAGTTATAAATAGCTAAGAAAGGTAAATCTAGACCTCTACATGCTTAAAACTTTTTACTGTACCTACTGCCTCCAAGTAAGAAAAAATGGAAGAAGAAATCTATGTGTTGTAAACATAGACTCTCTTTATTCTGTAAAATCATTTTTCAGATCTTCTTCAGTTCTCAGAAGTCCTGCTCTTTGTGTGGCAAATGCTCTCTGCCCATTCAACCCCTGTGTGGTGGCGTGCAAGCTTCAACAGTGTTCTTTTAAATAAAATGATGTTGATATCTATATCTTTTAACTCTCATAATGCTTGTTTTTCTAAAGTAGGAATTTCCTGACCAAAATCACAGAGCTGTATCGGAACCTTCTGCTCTGGCGGGAAGTGTGGCAACTTGATGGAGTGTTTGGGTGATGGGTCAGGAAGTCAAAGGGCCTAATGAAATATTGGCTGTAATATAGTGACCTTATTGAATTATAATTCAGATTGGAAGAGCACATTTTCCTAAAATTGCCTGGGCTATAAAATAACTGAAACCTGAGCAAGCCTGACTGTGCCTTCAGTCCCCTCACTGTCACAGCCATCGAAATCACAGAAGACAGAGTTGCTCTTAGCAAATGCAACCCCTGCCTTTGTCAGTGCCTTATTCCTTTCAGAAGCTGATTTATAAAGATCCATTTTCTACCCAATACTTTTGGAAAGTAAGCATAAGTAACAAATTTAACCTCTCCTCTTCCAACTTTAACCCTGTGATGCTGATGCGATACCTTGATTTTGCATCTGGTTTTTAAAATTTAGTTTTGAAGGTTGTTAAATGGGGGAAGTGTGATAAATTCACATTCCCCAAATTGAGAAACAAAAATTAGCAAACCTGTTCTTCTTTTGAAAGGTCTAAAGGGATTGAAATCCTAGCAATCAATTAAAAAGAAAGAAGTCCCTCTGGGGGAAAGAGGGAAGTGCCTGAAGGTAAGGCTGGACATTAAAGTAATCAGTTAGATGATTCTTTTTTGTGTAATATATTTTCTGATCCTTTAAAAGTATTGAATGGTTTCAGCATAGTTTAAGCTAAATGATAGAAAATGAATGTTTTTAGTAATGTTTTACTAAAAACATTATTGTTTTTATGACCCCCCCCTTCTTTCTTATAGAGCTTCTGGAAAACTAAAAGAAAAGCCCTATTTGTCCTCAAGATCAACTATCCCCATGACACTGTAAGAAATGGACACTTCCCGGAGATGGCAGGATGACCCTACTTCTGCAGGCTACCCGTTGAATGAAAATGATGCATCTAGGGAGGGGAAGTAAGCAATGCAGCATTATGCCGCAAAGACCACAGACTTGAGGAGCAGACACTCCTGATTTCAAGTGTATGAGCTGCTCATATTTCATATTTTTGGCCTTGGTCACTAATTGAAGAGATTTCCAACTGTCTGTCTTTGAATATTAATGGCTGATACCAATATCTAATTTTTAAAGGGTAATGGAAAGTTTTTAAAAAAGCAACGAGGGGCTGGTGAGATAGCTCAGCAGACTAAAGTGCATGCTTAGGCAAGCGCAGGGACCGTGGTTCAATCCCTGGCATGTGCTGGCCCTGCCTCCAGGGCGAGCTGAGCCAGCCGGAGTGTGGGCGTAGAGGCTGGCTTATGCCTGTAGTCCCAGCACTGGAGAGGCTGAGAACAGGAGGATCACTATGAGTTCTAGCTGTGTAGTGACATCCTGCAACAACCAAATACATTAAAATAAAAAAATTAAAAAGCAATGAGGTTTTTTAAAATATATTTTACATAGGTTGTTTTCAAAAAGAGGGTTAAAGTGCTCTATAAAGGTGCAATATAAAATAAGCTAAAAATAAATGAGTAAACTGAATTTAACGAAAGCTAAGGGGAAGAAAAGATATGAGAATGAGCAAAACTATACAGGGGCCAGGGAGATAGTTCAGTGAGTTTGTGCTTGTCCAGCAAACACAGGGTCCTGAGCCTGATCCCTGGGACCACAAAAAAAGAAAAATCAAAAAAGGAACTATCCTGCTTTTCATGTTCCATGCCGCATGGCGATCGCTCCTCAAGAGCAGCTCTCGTCTAGAGGCAGTTTGATCCTCACAGGCTGCTTGACAGTGTTTAACGATTTTTGACATGGGTAGTGGGTGTAGGGGGGGCATGATACTGTATCTAGTTGGTGTTAGGGTTTTTGAAGCAGTGAAAAGACAGGAAAGATAAAAGAGGCCTTTACTGAGGGCACGGATAAGACCACAGAAAAGGAGAGACATGGAGCTTCGAAGAGCCTGGCTGAGGGAACAAGGGGTATATAGGGCCAGGATGGAGGTGGGGCTTAGGGAGCAGTCTGCATGATGTGGCAGACAGTGACTGGGCGGGAGGCAGGAACAAAGAAACAGGATATTGTGAAAAGGAAGTAGTTGTAATTTGACCAGGAAGGAGGGAGGCGGAACAAAGCGCAGGGCCTCCAGTGGCCTGTGCCACACTGGCTCACGGCCATGATGACTTAGCAGAATTTTTATTAAGGCAAAGAGAGCCCATCAGTTGGTAGAGGCCAGGTGTATAGCTGAGCATTTTGTAAGTACAGGAGAGTCGGCCGTGTGCCTAAAATTTCAATAGTGCTGAAGTTGAAAGTGCTAAGGTCAACAATGTACTGATCCCCTTGCATGCTTCCCTAGCACCAAAATAACTGTTGTAGACTATGGGGGAGGGAGGGATCTATGTGGGCTGAGCTTGCTCTACCAACCTCCCACACATGCATGGCACCGTGAGCTCAGCCTTCACGAGTCAAGAATAGAAGTAAAATGCATGTGCAACCATGAGGATGGGAGAGAGTAGAGATGGTGACACAGAAAGATGACATCCTTTAGTTTCGGGATGACAGACTGAGCCTGTTCTTTTCAGTGAGTGGTGACTCCTACCCACTGACCGATATTTTAAAAAGATATATAATTTATTAAATACACAGCTATAATTTGCATGAGAGGGACTCACTTGTAGACAAGAAATTGCAATAAATTTTCATTTAAAACAGTCATTAAAATGGGAAAGTATAGGAATAATGGTAGACTCATGTATATGAGAAAGCCCTGCCCCAAAATATAACCACACCATTTGGCTTATCAAACATCTTATCATGAAAAGAATAAGAAGGGTAAATATGGTATTTTTACTTTTATAAATGCATTTGTTTAAAGCATTGATCCTGGTAGTTAATGGGCCCTTTTGAGACAGATGCAAACTATGGTTCTTTTCGCAAGAGAAGTGTCCTTATTCCTACATTTTGTATAAAATTTCAGCAGGTTCACTGAAGCTTATAAACCCCCATGCCATAACCTTCTGTGGATACAGGTAGCTTTTCTCCTACTCCACAGCTACCCAAAGTTCAGATAGTTTTGCTGTTTCCTTTCACTTCCAAGCAGGGTAGAACTATTGAAGGGGCTTGGCTGGCAGAGTTTAGGGAGCTGTGCCAATTAAATAACAGGATTGAGCCGTAATCCACCAGAAGACAGCCCGTTTGGAGACTGAGCTCCTCATTTATTCCTGAAGCCTTCTTGGCTGCCTTGGCTGCTGCTCCTTCTTAGTTGCTCTGAAGCTGGGGTACAGTCCTGCTATCGTGAACTCTAGAAGGAAGACTGATCAGAACCCCAGACTCCTACACCTGGAGTGGGCTTCTGCACCCAGTCCAGTTGCATCGCCGTCACTGCGCTATCAGCCACAGGAACCACTTGGTGCCATTCCACAGGCCCTGCCACTGAAGCTCACTGCCACTGTTGCAGGCAGCTGAGTTAAATAGAACTATCATAGGCAGTGAGGGCCAGGCCCTCAAGGAGACAGCACAGAAGACAAGATATGTTGCAACTGCAAGAGGAATGGATGCCCCTGCTGTGGGCCAGACCTAAAGACCAAAGATCAAACAAATGCTGACTTCCCTAAAGATTAGCATCCAGGACTGATCACTACCCTGAGGAAGCCAGGAAAAATCATTGATCTGAATACTACTGGCTGCCTGCCAGATAAAGTCCTGTTCTCTGCTTGCTATGTAACTCGCTTCCCTATTTGGTCCTGGACTTAATCAATTTTACCTGAGCAATGGTGCTTATAATCCCATCAGGTGACCATAGTTTTGTCCTACCTCATGTCCACCTAAGCGAATCCCCATTTTCTCCACCTTAGCCCTGCATGTTTTTGCCCTGTGAAAATAACCCGGAAGAGACAGCTTTCTGGACAACCTGCCGAGGTCCCCCTTCTGTCCCTTTCAGACAGAAGCTTTCTTTCCCAGTAAGTATTCTTGTCAAGCTCTGTTTATTCCTAAAATTCATTCTTTGGTTTTAGAGAACACAAACTCATCCAGGTCAGGTCAGGAGTTTCGTTCCCCTGCATCATTTTGTCCTCACCGTGACTGTCACAGGAGCAGCTCCACTAGGGGGCAATTCCAGTGGATGAAGTGTGCTTTATGTTTGCATCTAGCTGTTTCTGTCTTACTAGTGATGATAATAGCTACCATTTACCAAAGTCCCCCTTTGTACCAGCGGATGTAGTAGCCCTATACACCCAATGTCTCATTTAAGTCCTTAGAAAGATCTTGTTTTACAGATAAGGACTAGGACTAGTTAGGTAACTTTTGCCAAGTCACAGAGCCCACACGCTTACTTGGGACTTGAACACAGACTTTTCTAGAGCAGTACCTCTTAACCACTTATACAGTCTTCCAAATGTCCATCCTGTGACTTCCCCTGGGTCATGCTGAGTTTTTCAGGCCCTGATTCTTTCTTGTTCTTCCTTTTCTTCTTCATATGTGCACAAATCCCAACGTATAATAATACACCTTCAGCATCTTAAAGTATGATAAATAAAAGGCAAAGATTGGTCCATTTTCTGTTTGAGGTAACTTATAAAGAAAAGAGAAGTCTAAAAATATCAGCTTGGGCTGAGGGTTCTGTCCTGCTTCTACATGGTGGAGACTAGAAAGCAGGCAGATGGATCTGAAAGAAACAAAGAGGAATGGGCTCATTTTTCACCACCTACTCTTGTGGTCACTAATCTAGTCGTGCTGGGGCAAGAACTCACTCATTGCAGGAAGTCATTCCCCCACCCCTAGGACCAATCGGCTTCCTCTGCTCCACAATACCAACGCTGCTGCACAGAGGGCCACCCTCAACATGAGCTCCCATGAGGACAGAACACACCCAGACCATCACAGGGGTCCGTGTCAGCTTAGAAAGACATCAAGTCACACAGGAGGCTGAGAGAAAGGGACGCAAAGCTTTCTTTTAAGCATGTTGGATTTCAGCTTTTCCTCACCACAAGAGACTAACTAGAACTGTGACAGCAGTTCATAGGAAGGGTTCTGCAAGCGAAGCTTAGCAGCTTTTTAACAATTTCTATAAATTCAAATACAAGATATTTTCTGCCAGTACACTGAGCTGTTGAAGGGAGAGTAACTTATTTTCCTTGGATGCCATAGCAGAGGAGGACAACATTCCTTCGGATTAAAAATAAATAAATAGAAAGAGAAAGATGATCGAAGCCTTCTCTGCTGTCTTTCACATCCCTCAGGATTGTAGGAGAAATACATCAACCCAGAGTGCGTTCACAGAACATAGTTGGGTTCCCAGAAAGCCTCAGTGTAGTCCATGCACTTGAATGCTGACTGTTTATTTCAACTATCCACTTGCTGGGCTTTTGTAGGTTGGGATAATATAAGAATAAAGAAGGAAACCCAGCAGTTTTTGCATGAATTTTTATTGAAATAACTTCAGAGGCCTTTAGCCTGAGGAGTACTGGCATTAAAAATCATTCTGAAAACATCTTTTATGGGAAGTTTCTCTGTTTTGTTTTGTTTTGTTTTTTTTTGAGCAAGTTTGCATAATTAATCACAGGATTATTTAGAGTTATAAAAAGTTGGAAACAACCTAGAGACCCAGCAAATAGGAAATAGATCATTTAGAGCACACAAGTTGGACAACACCATTAAGAAATGTTTGCGGCACAATATATGGGAAACATGCTGTGTTTTATTATATAAATGCAAATGGACCCGTAGGGCTCTTCAAAGGTGCAGGAAGTTTATGAATCACCAACCAAGACTTGGCCTTCATTTTTTAATATATAAAATGGCTGTAGTATCAACAACAGAATGTGTAATGAAAGTTCTCATGACCTCATCAAATAAATATGCGAAGGCTTTCTTCGCACAAAACCATTTCACCTATTCAAATAGGACTTTACTTGTTCCTTCTTTCAATAGCTGAATTCTTACCAAGAAGATTCTTTTATCCTCATGCCTCATATTTTCTCTTCAGTCTGAAAAAATCTGCCTTCTTCCAGGTCGTATCTTTGAAACTGTTCACATCACAGTAAGTGACATTCACCTTACAGAAAATGGTTCTCAGTCTTTATTTCAGCATTTAGGGCCGGGGAGATGGCTCAGTAGAATAAGCACTTGCCTGGCAAGCTCAAGGGCCTGAGTT
>NDGM011187712.1:0-12910 GCA_002564305.1 Octomys mimax
CTCTTTGCACCTTGCATAGAGACCGCCGCTGGGTACCAGCTAAAATAAAGCGCTTCTTTTAACCTTTGGACTTGCCTCGTTGTCATCCGATTTTTGAGCTACAACAAGGTTGTCCCTGAAAGTGCCTGCTCCTTTTTTTTTTTCTTTCCTGGGATGGCAGCTTTACTTTTACTCCACTAGCTACTTGACTCTGGGGAGCTTTGGACCTCTGCAAAGAGCCAGCTTTTGTAGGCCTATAGCTTTCGCTTTCCTCCCTGGAACTTGCCCAGGAGGCGGGGAATGGAGTAGGTCTTCCCTGCTTTTCCAGTTAACTCCTTTTGGAAAGTCCTGGTCTCCTTTGTTTGCTTCCATGCCCAAGTCCTGACTCTGTGGTGAACCTAAAGCTGGAGCCCATACAAGAGTGGGAAAGAAGTGACAGGCTAGCAAGCAAGGATTCCCACGCTGCTCTGGACCACCACACATCCAGTCAGCAGGGTGCCCCGCTGGTCTCAAAGCCCCCTGAACAGCCCAGCCCGAGCAGAACCTGGGAGGAGAGGTGGGGAGCCAGCTCACCTGGAAGGCCATGGTCCCGGCTGCGCTGCATGTTGAGGGCTGCCAGGTCCAGCCCGATCCTTCTCACCTGCTGAAAAAGACGGTCCCGGAGCTCATCCACTACCATGGAATCTTGACGGTTCAGTTTAGCAGGGGTAGCCATGAGGCCTCGGAGGATGGGGTCAATGCCACCTGGTGGTGGAGAATGACGGCAGCAGGGATTAGCCGCGCCTGTAGAAGCCCCTGGTGTTATCTCACACTAGCTTAGAGCTGTACAAGGCAGCTGCAGAGTGTGTGTCTGGACATGGGGGAGCCAGAGCAGGGAAAGGGTCACCTCACTTCTTAAAGGAGCTAAAGGCCACCTCTTTGCAAGTCTACAAGAAGCCAGTCTGACACTGGTCTCTGCCCTTCTCAGGAATCCCCGCTCTGCAGGGCAGGGAGACCTCCCCCACCTTTGCCTCTGGAAAGCCTCATCACCTTCAAACACGATTCGCCAGCTGGCAAAGAAGGCGGAGCTAAGCGGGACGTGGGCGTTGGGTGCTGAGGCCCGGTACTGGCTGCCCAAGCGGAACATGAAGGGCTGCAACATGGTGTGGCCGAAACGGAAGGCCAGGGTAAAGACGTTGGCCACTCTCGGGTCCACGTTGGAGCAATACCCCTGATAGCGTCCTAGGGTTCTTCTGGCCCGGGCCTCGCCCAGAACCAGGGGCAGAAAGTCTCGGTAGGTGATGATCTGGGAGAGAAGACATGGAAGGCTGTTGCTGGCTTGCTTCACACAGACACTCATGCTTTCAAAGGACTGCTCAGACCGAGGAAGTCTTCACTGCTGTCACAGCAGATGTGTCAATGTTAACTTCCCAATGGGGAATGAGAAACTGCAGCCCAGAGAGGCTGAGTGCGGTGGGTCGCAGTGAGTTAGATAACAGCAGAACGGGGGCAGAGGCGCCTCCCTAGTTGCCTGACCTGGCTGACTTGAGCATACCCCCGAGCGAGTGCTAAGGAAGGCGTGAGCCACTTCCCCATTGCTCCCCATGTTGGCTTCTGGGTGATGCTGGGACCTGGGGCTTCCTACCTGAACCATGGCCCCTACGATCTTCCTGGCTTCATTGTACAGCTTGTCTCCGCTCCAGTGGGGATTCAGGCGTCTCAGCTCAGTGGCCAGCCGGTTGTGCTCTCGCATAAACAGGGTGTGCAGGGCTGCCAGCTTGGGGGTTTCACTTGACCGGGAGTCACCTTGAAAACCCCACGTTCCAAGTTGCCACAGCCCTACCCAGACAGTCTTTCTATGAGGGGAAACTGAGGCCCAGGACCTGGGGAGGTGGGGTGGGCCAGGCTTTGCCTTTGAGGCCTTTCCACATCCTTGGCTGTGCCAGGACACTCACTGACTGCCACACTCCCAGTGCCACAGCCCAGTATAGGGAGGACAGTGGAGTCCTGGGTGTGTGGAAGGCTGCAGGAAGTTACATGTCCAGTGGGGAAATAGTCACTTAGTGACCCTACAAAATGACCTGGAGCAGCTATAGTGGGGGAACCTGCCAACCCTGGGAATGTGATTTGGGGAGGCACTGTGTGTGCGCCCTCTCCCGGGGACTGGGCCTTCCCATCTTTGGATTTGCTGTCACACTCCTCTCCCCCAAGAGCCAGAGGGTGGGAGAAGAAGAGGGAGGCATGAACAGACCGTTTCTGTACCCCGGCCCTTTCCAACAGATAGGCAAGAAAGGTGAGTTCTGTCACCTGGCTTCTCCCCAAGCCCCTTCTCAGGGTCTTGTTCAGACCACGCTTCAGGGAACCCTCATGAACAAGCTTGCTGCTCTTGCTGGGACTCAGTGACATCTAGTCCTTAGTATGCACAGCCGGAGCTCCTTACCTTGAGGAAAGCAGGGGCCAGAGCAGACAGAGCAGAGGCCCCAGAGCTACACTAACTCCATATGGGTGCTTCCCTCTAAGACTGTACTCTTCGCACATGTTCCTTTTCTTCCCTGAGTCTCAGTTGTCCATAAAGGATGATAGTAATTCCTATCTTTCAGGGCTGCGCTGAGGTTTAGGGATGGCCCATTCAAGTGTCTTCATTAATTGGAAATGATTACCACTGTCATATTCACATATGTGGGGGCAAAAGACTTCAAGGAAAGTTTATATTATGCATCTAGAAGACGGTGCCACATATCACTGAGTTGGGGGTGGGTAAGAAAAGGGAGCCTAGAAAAGAAAACAACCTAGGGGTTGTTTAATTATCTGAAACCAAAGCTGCTTTCAGATAATTAAAGGGGCTGTTGCTGCGTAAGGAAAGACTGTCTCTGAAGTGCTAGAAGTGTCTTAAAATATTGAATTCAAGTAAGGGGGCTGCTTCTCCCAGCCAGCAGAGTGGCCTGAGGATGGTGAGCAGTCCCTCCTCACTAAGGATAGTCAAGCAGGGACCTCTGGTCACACACAGGGGATTGGCAAAGGGATTTCTCACAACTTATTGGCTCTGATGACTCTGCCCAGATGGATGCCTCTGGTGTGCCTACTACTGAGGTCCTAAACTATGTCCCCTCATCGCATCCCACCATGGCTTCCCCAGCCCAGGAAGTCACTGGAATCCCTCAGGTCTGACCTGCTAGGAAGCAGGGGATGCGTGCAGAACGGTTGGTGAGGAGACAGGGGTCATCATGCATATTGGCGAAGGGCAGCAGGGCCCGGCCGTTGTCCTGGAAGCGCTGGTTGACAGCCAGCAGCCCCAGGTAGTTGGTGCGGTTGCGGAGCTGCAGGGCAAGAGAGACCTCACTGCCGTACACCATGCTGGCATCCACGAAGGAGGTGAGTGCATTGATCTGGTTGCGGACCTTGATCCTGTTTTGGGGGCATGATGGCGCCGAGCGGAAGAAGGGGATGCAGTCACGCTGGTTCTTGATGCGGGGGTCATTGGGTGGAATCTGAGGTGGAAGAGGAGACCCCCTTGGGTCATCTCCCACTTCCCTCAAAAGCTCGCTCAAAAGACCTCTTCCAGAAAGCCTTCTCTGACTCACCTGGACCCACACTGCTCATGCCTTGGGTCTGAGTATCCTTACCATTTTGTATCATAGAGTCACAAAAGATTAGAAATGGATGAAGCTTTTGAAACAAGCTACAACCTCATCTTATAGGCAGGGAAACCCTGAGAGGGGACACAGCTTGACAAACATTCCCTAAACTCCTTTCTTTCTGGGTGCTTTAGAGACCAATAAAGTCAATGAAACCAGTGCAGGTGGCAGGAAATAGCCAGTTCAGTAAAGACAGACACAGGCATACAGAGCTAAGTCACCCCCAGGGAAGTGGCATTTGCTGTGCTTGATACAAAAGCCAGACGCTAACAGTACACTAGGAAGGTCTAGAAGCTCTGCTGAGGAGGGGCTCTTGTGCCAGTGCCTGCGGAAGGGCCGAAGTGGCAATAGGGAGGGGCCAGCCAAAGGCCCTCACACACCATCACTCCTGAGTGTGATCTGGCTCTTGTGGATGAGTGGGTGACAGTGTCTGTCCCCCAGCAGCCCCAGCAGAGCCTCCAGTCCCTGGAGCCTGTCATTTCTTGCCTACTGTCTCATGCCATGCTTGTTTCCAGCAGGACAGTGCTCTGCTCACAGCCCAACTCCAGAAGTTGGTGAGATCTGCAGGCACCTTGGACCTCCTTGAGGAGACAAAGCGATCCTACAGGCTTCCAGAAGTAGGCGCCCAGGGCTCCTGCCCTGGGGACCAGACCCACAGCTCAATGCTGTCTCTATAGCTTCCCCTCCATGAAGCTCCACCTGAGCTTCTAGTTCATCCCTTCCCTTCCTTAGGATGTGCAGCAGCAGGAGCTGTGCACAGCTGCACTCTGGGTCTCTGGATTATGCCCCAGCTCCACAGATGGCTCCTCGAGACAGCCTCAGGCTCCCCTGTCCCCATCTGTCACACTCTGCCTTGGCTAGAAGCCACCCTGGGGGCCTGGAAAGTTGGCAGCTGAGATACCTTAATAGGGAAGCAGGGTGGCAGCTGGGCACAGGTCTTCTCACAGTCCACGCTTGCAGTGAAAGCCACTCTGGCTGGGGACTCTGGGGAAAAGTCCAGGTCATGGTCGATGAACTGGCCCCACTGCATGAACATGAGGGCCCGGCCATGGTCAGAGGTCAGCCTCTTGCTGGGGAAGCGCACAATCTGGTTGGAGACAGCCCGGACCTGGTGGGGAAATGAAGCCAGCGGTGGGCCTGGGCCTTGGGTTGATGCTAGAGCCAACCCAAGACTGGGGGTGGAGGTGCAGGGAGGCAGCTCCCCTTGCCGGAGTGGCCAGAGTCTTTCCTCTTCTGCCTTCTCCTCTGTTCTCCTTTGTCCCTGGAGATGCAACCTCTGCTATTGTGGCTGTCATTTCTAGAAGGATGGCCTCTGGCATGGCTTCTGAGGCATCCAGCAGCAAAGAGGAGAGGGACTCATATGGCTGACTCGGGCCCCGTGAGGTCTTCCAGAGAAGTGAATAGATCAAATCGATACATTAATGTGTAGACCAACAGATAATAGAAATGATTCACAGATGCATGGACTCGTTGCAAGGTGATGGATAACAAAGAGAGAACTGGATAGATGGAAAGGACCATAGAAGAAAATAACAAGTAGCTATTGTTAGGTGGGTAGATGCTTCATTGTTATATTGACATATAAACAAAAAAATCAATAAATGTGAAATCATATAGATCAATAGGTATAGCCAAATTAAGATGTATTGGCAGCAGAAAACAAACAAGCAGACAAACAATACTATTGCAACCGCTAGCATTAAGAGATCATGTCCTGTGTGGTTCTTCAGACTCAGGATTTTATTATTCATACCAGCTCTATGAGCTGTCTGGAGATAGGGAAACTGACTCAGCTGCCTGGTAGGGGAGCTTGGGGTGAATCTGCCCGGCTGCCTCCAGGTTCTTTTACTCCCTGTATTTGAAGAAGATCAAGCTTCCTGAAGCCTCCTCACCCCAACTCACAAGAGGGAGGAGGAAGCCATTGCGCCTTTTGCCAGGGGTCCAACCAAAGGGGAGCGACCGCCCGTCCTCATACTCAGCCGGCAGCCAGCGAGCCAGGGCCTGGTTGGAGGCCCCCAGCCAGGGTCTCTTCCTGTGGCAGGAGTGGGTGGGGGTTAGCAGGGTGTGAGGCCTGGAGGGAGGGGTGGGGAGGCGAGGAGGGTCCCTGGGCGAGGGTGGCCCTGTCACCCACCTATTGTTGCATCTCCCCGTGATGGTGCGGTACTTGTTGCTGCACCTCTCAGCCTGGCCTAGGAGAGCACAGCCGCTGGCCTGGGACAGCAGGTGCAGCTGGGGGTCGGTGAGTGCATCTGCAGGGCCAGGTGCACAGGTCTGAGTGCAGGATCTTGGCCCCTTTCTAAACTGGCCCTTGGCAACCTTTGCCATCTTGTTCCCCTCTCTCCTCCCAAAACCCCATGGGTGCACCCCACCTCTCCCACTCCTGGCTTTCTTCCACTCCCAGGCTAGGTGGAGAGCATAGTACCAGTGACATTGAAGGGTCTGGATCCTCTGGGTTGCAGCTTCTCTTCCAGGAGCCCTAAGGCCACATGCATATAGTCAGCAGCCTGAACAACAGTCCTGGTGGCTGCAACTGGTTGCTTGAAGAAGGACAGGAGGTCCATGGGGCTGGCTGAGCCACTGCGAAGACGCTGCTTGATGCTGTTCAGAGGGGGAGGAGGGAGGACTGAAGGAAGGGTGCAGACCCACCCCTCAAAGCCCCAGTGAGGGAGTAGACAGTTGGAAGTAGGAAGACTGTGGTCATAGAGAAGGGAGGTCCTAAGATGCCCAGGGTGTTGGGTGATGAGATGACATTGTTGGGGCCCATCTCCTCCCTGACCCTCCCAGGCCTGGCCCACCTCTTCTGGGTCTGGTTGTAAGCAGTATCCACCAGCAGCTTGGCCTCTGCTATGCAGTCCTGAAGGACTGAGGTCTCCACTGCCCCAGGGGTGACTGTTTAGAGGGACAGGATTCAGAGTCCAAAGGAGCCACAGACCCCGCATCTGAGTGTTTCCCTCCATTTCCTTTCCCTCAGGCCCACCCTCCTCCTTGGCTCTCCAAGAGGCTATTACCTGGGACAGTACCCTCACAGGGCTGGGTGAGGAGGAGTGTGGCTAGGACTCCTGCCAGGGCCAGGAGCAGCTGCATCTCTGTGTGAGACCTCTGGCTCCACAGGTGGGCCCCCTAAAACCTTCCACCCAGAGGGCCCCCAGCTCACCACCCACCTCTTCCTGCTTCTCTCTGGAAGTAGCTGAGAAGAAACTTTTATATCCTCTCCTGGTGGGCGAGGGCTGCCCTGGGCCCCAGAAGCCCAACCCCTGAAGCGGAGCTCTGGAGCAGCCCTCTGATCTTCAGGGGGGTTGAGAGATGAAACACGTTGCCCCCAAACTCTGGTTCCTTACCAGCCTTGAGACATTCATCTCCTTCACCCTCTTGCTCCACCTCTACTCTATTCAACCTCCTACTGTTGAGTCTGTCTTTCTCCCAGGGCCCAAAGCAGTGCCCAGAACATAGGTCCCACCTGATGAATCTTGCAGGAGGACTGGGGAGCAGTGTGCCTCGGGACAGGGTCGGGTTTGGCCCCAGTCCCCACTAAGGATGTGGCTGGGCCTCCGTTTCCACATCCCTAAGGCAGGAGTTGGGTCAGATGACTGGAAAGCCTCTCCTTCCTTACCAGCCAGAAACTCCTCTGCCTTCCGATTGTGTCTTCCGGTGCCCAGTGTAGGACTTGGGTTTGGTACCCAAATGTTTGGTGCTCAGCAAACATTTGTCAATTGAATGAATAATCTAGGGTCAATGATTGGCCTGGTCTCTTGGCCTCCTCAGCCCATTCTGAGGTGCCAGGGACAGATGAAGGGGTGGCTGAGGCAGATTCAGGCAGTGAAATAGCACCCCCCCCCAGGAATATACTCAGAAGAGCCTGATAGCAGAGTCCCATAGAGCTTTATGCTTCCCAAGGTGTCCTCAATACACAGTAGTGACAGCTCGATTCTGAGGCAGGTGCTCAAGTCAGAGGTCTTCTGGGCATGGCTAGAGGTTGCTTGCTGCAATGGGCTCAGACCAAGCTGAGTTTTGATCCAGCCATGCCTCTATCAGTGTGACCCCAAGGGAGCCCCGCTCCCTGCCATCCACATGGAAGGCACCACAGGCAGCCTATGCCCAGGTCCACCTTTCTCACACTGCCTGCTCCTACCCTGTCCTCAGATGCCCATCCCCCGCCCATCTGGAGGGTTCATCTCCGCAGCCTGGCCACTGCTGTGCCCACTGCTGCGCCCACGACTGCACTCACGGCTGTGCCATCACTGCCCCATGCCATTCCCCCTCTTCTGGTGGATGCGCCCTTTCCTCCCTCAGTGTAGGCCAGTACTGCTTCAGAGCCCCACAGGGCTGCCTGCCCCTCCGCCTGGACCCTGAGCTGGTTCCTCTTCGGCTGGACCAGCACCCTCCTCCACCCCTCCCCCCTCAGCAACGCTCCAGCCCCGACAGTTGCTCTCCACAGTTACTGCTTTGCTTTAGCAACCTTTTCACAAGCCCCCGTTGATGGCCAGGCCACCTGATCTTATCTCTTGTCTTCAGCAGAGGCTCCTGCCCTGAGACAAGAGGGCAGGAAGAAAGTTACTCTGAAGGTGGTGAAAGTGTACCCAGTTCCTTGCTGACCCACTGTGTGACTCTGGGTAAATCCTGCCTCCTCCATCTGTTTCCAAAGCTGTGGGATGGGATGGTGATCCTCACCAGAGACTTTTTTTTTTTTTTTTTTTTTTAGTACCGGGGATCAAACTTAGGACCTTGTATTTGCCGGGCAGGCACTTATGCCGCTGAGTGATAGCCCCAGCGTGAGAGAGAGATTTTTGAATGGCAGCATGTGTCCTACAGTGGAGCTTGCTGAGGTGTATGTGGCACAGGCTGTGTTCTCTCTAGGGTCCCTGCTCTTGGAGTGAGCCTTGCTGTCCACCACAGCAGCCTCTGCTTCTTCAGCAACAGTGAGTGAAGGGTTCTGTCACAGCTGGGGGCTGCCATGGGTCACAGGGATCACAGCCTGAGACTGAACCCTGAGTGCTAGACTCAGCCCTTCCTGCCACATTGGCCCACGTCTTAGGGATCTGGGCCCCCTGATTGCTCGTGGTGGTGGTGGTGAGAGGGAAGAAGATGGGAAGGGATCGTAGAACAGCCCTGCACAGCCAGACTGGAGGTCAGGCCTGGGGTGCTGCTGGGGCTGGGCCTACACACCTGCAGAGGTTCAGGCAGGGAGGCTAAGGGAGCAGAAACTGTTGGGGGTCAGAGGACGGATGCTGCTCATTCTATGCCCTCCCGAGTGACCCTTCCCCTAGGACCTGACACCTCAACCTGTCACCTAAAGCGCCAGCCTTTCCTCTTGGCTCCCTGTGGGAAGCCATCTCTGATCTGCCCCACAGACAAGGCCAAACACTAATCCAGGCAGTCGCACCCAGGAACCTGGCCCTGATCCCAGCAACCCTAATTCCTCAGCCTTGGGGCCACCTCCTCCCTGGTAGCAGAGAGCTGTCCTGTCTACTTGGGGAATGGTTGGAGGAGTGGATGTGAAAGCCTGCCACAGAGGCTGACACACAGTGGACACACAGTAGCGCTGTTGAGGAGCCTTGCTGTCTCCTTTCAAGCTCCCCTGAGACCATCCCTGAAGGGCGGCCACCACCATCAGCCTGAAGGAGGGGGCAGCGAGCACAGAGCCTTCTGGGCTGGGTGCCTGGAGGAGGCTTCCGAAGATCACCACGGGTCTGTGGCTCTGTGGGCCCAGGATGTGAAAATCAAGAGGAAGCGCAGAGGCAGGGCTGCTCCAGCCTAGGTGCCTGCCACAGCCTTTGCCAGGAAGCAGGCCCGATGGGTGGGGTCCTGTCATTCCTGGTGCCTTTGACATCTGTATGGTATAGGGAACGACACACGGACCAAGAAAAGGGTGTGAGCGGGGGAACCATCTCCTTTTTCCTTTGCCCATGGACTTTTTCTTGGGCCAACAGGAGCCTCATTGGAGAGGTTTTCCTTAGGATTAAATTTCGCTCATGGCAACCAAGAGTATCAGATTTTTTCTTTCAGTATCAAGGATGAAATCCAGGACCTCACACTTCCCTGGCAAGTCCTCTTTCACAGAGCTGCGTTTTCCAGTGCCATTCTACCTTTTTGTGGTGGTGGTGGTGGTGTACCAGGGATCGAACTCAGGACCCTGCGCCTGTCAGTTAGGCTCTTATGCCACCGAGCCATCTCCTGGGCCTGCCACTCTACTTTTTAATGTATTGTCTTGCTATGTAGTCTAGGCTGAACCTTCTTGCCTCAGCCTCCTGAGCAGCTGGGGTTACTATGGGTTACTGTCTGGCCTGGCTCAGGTTTCTTTTTGATGCTCCCCTCTTCCACATAACAAAGCATTTTTAATGATACTCATTAAATGAAACAACTAATAACAATGACCAGAAATACATGAAAGTTCTTTTTTATTCAACTTTGTATATATAATCATAACACTAAAGAAATAAAAATAAAATATTTTACCATGTATAAAAGGAAAAGAAGAACTGATTAGTACTTTTTAAATTGCATGAATGAGGCCAGTACTTGGAAGGCTGAGTCAGGAGGATCACCACGAGTTCAAGGCCAGCCTTGGCTACATCATGTATTCAAACCCAGCCTGAACTACACAGACAGACTCTGTCTCAAAAAAAAAATAAGCATGAATGCATATCAAATAATGTATATATAGATGGTTTAGCTATTGTTAACAGTCTCTATTTTCTTGATTTGTTCATTAGATTTATTTGTTTGTCTAGGACAGGCTCTATAGGGTCTCACTACACAGATAGGACTCAGTGATCCTCAGCCTTCCAAGCATTGGCATTACAGGCACACACCACCATCCTCAGTCTCAGTCACCCTCTCAGCAGGCCCCAGGGGCGAGGCTGGCACAGCACACTGGGAATCGAACCCTGGTCCCTGCACCTGCCTAAGCAGGCATTTTAGTTTGCTGAGCTATCTGGCCAACCCTGTTCATAAGTTTTAAAATGAACAATCAAAACATTAAAAAGAAGAGTGAGTTCAACCTTTGAGAGATGAATGAAATTCAGTAAAATATTTCATGTGTGAAACAAAATTGGCATTTGAAAGTACTTCACAATTGGCACGGTTTGCACTTATTTTAAATTTTAAACACAGAACTCCAGCAGTCATGTGAAAGGACAGAATTGAAGAAATAGGGTTCTGTCTGCTTGTCTTTACAGTCACCACATTACCACAGTTTATAGCGAGTCAGCTGCTTAAAAGGCAAGACTGTTGTTTAAAGACGAGGTACTATACCAAAGCCTGTGAACCTTATTCTGAACTATCAGCACTGGTGTCACGTGCAGACCCTTAGCAAAGGGAATCACTGATTTACTGGGCGTTTTCTTAATTAACTTCAACATAGGACACAGTGTTCAGTAAAGAGTAAGAAATTAAAATGCAGTAACTTGAAGTTGACATGCTCAAGGGTAACTGCAGTGACTGTTTAGACTATAGATCAACACCAGATGTCTTCAGGAAGGAGAGGCTATCGCTGCTACTGTTTAGAATTGCTGCTGTGTGGTCGTGGTGAGTGGTAAGAACCCCTTTTAGACTCTGCTCCCCTTATTCTCTGCATGAGGAGGGACAGCTTCCCTTGCTCTGTCCTTGGTACTGGTTTTGCCACTTCTTAATTGTTACATGACAAGCCAGGAGGCTTTCAAGTCCTTCCACCACCTCCCCGTCTCTGTACACTGTGGGTCCCTGGGAACAGGAGGGGGCCGCTGGGCTTGAGGGGTACTGGTCTTGTGGACTGAAGTCCTACAAACTGGGAGCTTAATAAACCTTACCTCCTTCAACTTTGGGTGTTGGGTATTTTGCCTCAGCAATGAGAAAAGTAACCAGGACAGGGTCTGTGCATAGTGTCCTTTTAGTAGCAACCAGGGAATCCTCGCTTCTTTCCCAGCTTCCCAGTTCCTGCAGGGACTCTTCATTCTACTACCTTCCCTCCTCCTCCCCACCAAACACCCTCCGGCCTTGATCTCTCTGGGTTTGTCTGGCTCTGGGTTTGGGTGCCCAGAATGGTACACAGGACTGGGGTTGTGTTAGACAAGTGCCCTAGCACTGGGCTGCATCCCTAGCCCTTCCTGGAGTTTTCTGATGTGCCGTCTTCCCTGTCACCTCTGGGTCCTTGTGCATGTCCCTTGCCTTGCTAACTTATCTTCTCACTGGAGCTGAGCCATCAGCTCCTCCAGGAGCCTTTCCTGTTCACCCCCAAATAACATCTCATTTAGATGCCTCCCCTCTGCTGATGTGTCCCACAGCACCCGCTGTACTGCACTGGGGCGGCCCTGTTACTGTGTTCACCTCCAGGACACCACATCTGATTTTGTATAACCAGCACCCAGCCCAGGGCTGAGCTTAAGCCAGTGCTCAGAAATGTGTGGTATCCTGTTTAATTCCAGTAACTCATGTGCACTTTTCCATTTGGAAAGGGAGATCATGAGCCTTGGCCAGGTCTTCCTGCCCTTGTTCTTGCTGTTGCTTTGCTAGAACTTAGCATCATATAGCTGTGTGTGTCTGCAGTTGGATTTGACCAGGCTCTAGGGCCCTGACAGCTGGAGCAATACCCAGAAAAGGTCTGTGTACCTGTTTTGTTGGTCATGCTGGCCTTGGGGCCCAACCCAGTGCCTGGGAGAGGCTGAACTTGAGTGTGTTTGTGCCTGTCAGGATGGTGTCTTTGGCTAGGGCACTGCTCTCCCTGGGCCAGGCCAGTCTTGGATTAATGGATGCCATGCAGGCTTCCTTCTCAGGAACCTTCCAGCAACTACACCCCCCAAGTCTTACCCCGGCCTCCTCTTGCCAACTTGAAACCTCAAGCTTCTGTAACCACTTTCACAAGAACCGTCCAAAGCCCTGGTAGAGCAGCCAGCCACAGGCCTGATTGGATCTCTTTATCTCTTCTGATCCAACTGCCTCTGTCAAGACAGCTGCCCAGACAGCTCAGGGCCTGGCAGGTCTGCCTCTGACCCCAAGAGTTCCTAGGAAAGGGGCCTGGGGGCTGTGCTCTCAGATGAGAACATGAAGGTGCTCAAGGAGAAGCGCGCTGGCTCTGCCACGTGCTGAGACCACGTGGGTGCACATGTGTCTGTATCTGTGTGTACATGTATGCTCCAGACCCCAGGAGTCCCCTGACAGGAGCCGCTCTGAGTCTTCTGCCTGAGGCTGGAGAGAGCTGTCCTGGGAAGCGAGCATCATTCCTGCTTGGGCACCCTTGAGCAAGAACTTGACCTTTCTGATGTGCTGACCAAGTCACCAAAGAGCAGTGAAGCTTAGCGGGCAGGGGGGTTTGAGGACGAAAGGTTGAGAGGTGTGCAGGTCTG
>NDGM011187713.1:0-12471 GCA_002564305.1 Octomys mimax
TCGAGAGACCTGCTGAGGGCGCCTAGAGCCCAACGCAGCACCCCTGCCACGAAGCAAGGGCGACATCTGGTGGCCGTTCTGCTCAGTCACAGGCCAGGCTGGGCTGTCCAGTCGCGCTGGTGATTAGGTCTGAGCGTCCTGACAGGGCAGGTGAAAGCCACTGCACAGACCGGGACCCAGGCCCCAGGGGGTACCTGGAGGGTCTCCTAGAGTCAGGGACAGGGCTCTGGGCTCCTATCGGCTTCCTTCATTTTCTCTTCTAATCAAATTCGATCTAAACAAAAAGCCCCTGGACAGGCCTGCCACTGTCAAGCGTCAGGATGGGGACAGCAGCCCTGAGTCCCACCAGAGTGAAAGTCCCAGCTAAGATGCTAGAACCCAGCTGAACACGTGGCCTCTGCACACTGCGCTCCATCCACCCGGCCCCGGCCCTGCCTTCCAGGCGCGATTCTGCTTGCCGGTGTTTGTCATGGCCCTTGCTTTTTACAAATGCTTCTACTGCAGGGGTCCTGTCCTCAGTCAAGTTACGGGATCCTGACTGGGCTTTTCTGTGGCCTTACTTGAATACATTTCTTCCCTCCAAACAAAGATGGTGACGATCCACAAGGCCACCTGCTGTCTTGCAGAGCCGGATCTAGGATGTGCTGACTGGAAGATTTTGGAGAGAAGCTCGGGCCACACACAGAAGCCTTGTCAGAGCATATCTTTATTTATTTTGATTTGCCTCATGTTCCTCCACATTCCAGGCATCTTCTTGCCATTCAGAATGCCCAGGCTTGATTACTTCAGGATAAAGGAAAGGCAAACCCTTGATGGTAGGCCTGGCCTGCTCTGGAGGCCCTCTGGCCTGACTGTGGGCCCAGACGCTGCATTTTGTAAAAGGAAAATAAATTGTTCATAACCTCCTACAGATGTCAGGGCCGAGGGAGAGGGATCTAAATCAGGCACCCCAGGAGTCCAGGACGAGGGCTGCCACACCACGGTGACTCACGCTATACTTAGCTTTCCTGAGCTGAAAGGTGCTGCATGCCTGACAAAGCCCCCCCAGAAGTGAACTCTCAGGAGGAAGGCCCAGGGACGGTCACTCAGGTCTTGTGTGCTTTCAGAGTCGGCCATCACTTCTGGTGGATTCCCGTGGTGGGCCCTATGGTCGGCGCCGCCCTCGGAGGCCTCACCTACGTGCTACTCATCGAGATCCACCACCCGGACCCTGAGCAGAGCTTCAAGGTGGAGCAGCCGGAGGACAAACAAGAGAAATACGAACTCAGTGTTGCAATGTAGAGATGGGCTCGGCTCCGAACGCGCCGCTGGCTTGGTGTGTGCTTCGGAAAAGATGGTGTCCATGTGTCTGCATGTTTTGGTACAACTAGGACAGAGCCCGCCCGTCTGTCTCTGCCAGCTCAGTGGGACATCTGATCGCAAGTGTGCCCGAGTGAAGCTTTGGAAAAACCGACCTTCTCCCTACCAGTCACCCCTCCTAGAGCAGCAGACTTCCCCCAGACAGACTTTTCCCCTGCCCTCTTTGTTGCTCTCTTGGTGGGAACCCCTAACTGGGTGGTCTCAGCTGAGTCACTCGAATGAAATCATTTGCCCAAAGCCTCTTGGTCGATATCTGTAAGTATCGCATTCTGAGTGTCACCTGAAACCAGCCTGAAAGGCAAAACAGTCGTTTCAGTGCTCCTCCGCGAGCCAGGGAACTCGAGGGCCAGCTCCCCAGTTCCTCAGCGCCGCCGCCGCCGCCGCCTTTGTGTAGCTACCGGCGTTCTCCAAACCCACAGAGTCAGCAAGCCATAGACTGCAGCAGGAAGCACAGGGGAAGGGCGCTGCGGCATTCAGAAACCTCCAGGGGCAAGAGAAATTTGGGAAACCAAATGGAATTTTTTAATGGAAACCATTTATCAGATTAATCTCTTGCTCTTCCGCATTTTAGACAGCGCCAATTAATTTCCTGGTCTTTAGTATATAACAACCTAAAATACAATTGTGACCTCAGTCAAGACAAATACATCACTCTGTCTCTTCACCTGAAATGTATTTTTCTAATTGCCCGCTTGAGGACAGCCGTCTGGCAGGTGAGGTCGCGGCTGCACCGTTCATTATTTCCTACGCATCCCAGAAGCCTGCAGAGCGGCGGAGACGGCTGTGGCAGACCGTTTAAGGTGGGAAGCCGCCGGAAGGAGACTAACCCTTACTGGGTGTTACAACTCGCTACACACCTTCATATATGCATATAATTTAATCCACGATGCCCATTTTTCAGGTAAAGAAACAAAATCTCAGGGATATTACGTGAGTCGGCCAAGATTTCTTGGAAAGGTGAACATGGTCTCATGCAACCCTCCACCTTTCAGAAGACCCATAACAGGCTGCGAATCTCTGCCAGCCTTTCCCGGTTGGCCGGAAGAAGCTTCCCGGGGATGTATACCTCGTGGGCATAGTGCTCCCCGAGGCTGCAACGTAAGATCCTAGGATCCTGCGTTCTCTGGTTTTACGTCTTCTGTTACTGAACTGCAAACAAAGGAAAGAGGTGGCAGTGTGGCAGCTGGCGTCTGCTGGAAACATCGCCAGGGCGTCGTCCAAAGCCGCGCTTCGTGCTGCAGAGTCTCAGTCTCTCTCCGGGGGAGCTCCACAAGCGGCTTTCAGGGAACCTGCCTTGCCCAGCCTCTTCTCGTGAAGCCCTCCGGCTCACAGCCAGTGCAGGCCGCGCCTCTGGAGGCCGCAGCCACGCTGAGAGCTGCTCTTCAGAAAGAGACGCGTCTCCACAGCCGGGAAGGCCAGGCCTGCCCAAGAGACCCCGGGTTCCCACCAGGGTTGTGGTCGCAACAGAAAGATGCCAAAAATGGGAAACGTCTCGACAGCCGCTGCTCTATGGCCAGTGCAGAAGCACAGATTTGCTCTTACTCCAAGCCAGCTGAACTTCCCAATTTGAAATAAATCGCTCCGTTGTTTTTTAATAGGTCTCTCTCTCTCTCCCTCCCTCTCTGTCTGTCTCTCCCTGTCTCTGTCTCTCTCTGTCTCTCCCTCCGTCTCTGTCTCTGTCTCTCCCTCCGTTTCTGTCTGTCTCTCCCTCCCTCTCTGTCTCTCTGTCTGTCTGTCTCTCCCTCCGTCTCTATCTGTCTCTCTCCCTCCGTCTGTTTCTGTCTCTCTCTTTCTGTCTCTTTCTCCCTCCCTGTCTCTGTCTCTGTCTCTCCCTCCCTCTCTGTCTCTGTCTCTGTCTCTGTCTCTCTCTCTCTCTCTCTCTCTCTCTCTCTCATACTAAGACTGCTAAGCAGACTTAATTCGGAGGTTCTCTATCCTGTCCACACACCAGATGCGCTGGGGAGTGTCTAGAAAGTATCAATTCCCCGCATCTTCCTATTCCCTTCTGGAATAGCTCAGCAAGCACTAAGACCCTTGGCTTGGTTGGTTACAGCACTTGAGGCTAAGGTTTCTTGGAAAACCTGGTTGGTCATGCAATTCCTGGGAGCATTCTGAGATTGGAGAGCCCTGCGGATTGGAGCAGTGGCTCTCAACACGGGAGTCTTGCTCCTTCCTCTCCCTACTCCCCAGGACATTTGGTGATGTTTTGGCGACATCCCTGGGAAAGAGGAGTGCTCATCGTACACAGTGGCTCGAGACAAGGGGGCATGCGTCCTCCAATCAAGAACAGCCCCGCACAGCAAGAACTCTTTGGCCCAAGCCTGGCCCAACAGTGCTAAGGCTCAGAGCCCCTGCAGCCGTGGGAAGGAGATCGAAGCTGGAGGAGACACAGAAGCCGGGAAGAGTGTTCCAGTTCTGCGCGGAGCCAAGAGGCCGGACACGGCAGGCGTGGGCTCTCAGGGCGGGCTGTCATTCTCACGGCAAGGCGCAATCTCAGAAGAAAGCATGAACCATGCAGTGTTCACTGAGCTCTCAGGACTGACTTCCAGGATGAGGAAGGGGAGACACACGGCATTGGCTGTGCGCCGCAGGATGGCTTCTTTAGGTGGAAAAAACTCCCCATGCTCCAGGCGTTCAACACAAGCCCTCTCCCCTCCTCCAGCTTCATTTGTTTGATCAGGTTCTTCACCCAGAAAATGTTTATGAGATTGAAATGCCGGGATCAGAAGCCAATTAGAGCTAATACCCTGCTGCTTAAGATAGTGCCTTTAGGGGTCGAAACTATAGTGTTCCCGTCAATTGAAAAACTTCATAGGTGTATTTACCTCCATGTCACAAGTACAATTTCTCTGCAATTTCCTAACCAGTTGGGTCCTCAGAGCATGTGTTGGAGTGTAGACTTCTCTATCCTGTGAAAACTGCAATTGATACTCAGCTTTTGAAGAAAGTAAGTGGAGTTTAAAATGTCATACCTCGTACTCCAGTCCTTAAGATACAGATTGCGATTTCCTTTAAGTCGTTTACACACACCTTATTGTAACCTATGTCAGTGTTCCCCAACATCATTATGGGAAAAGAATTACAGCTTCCAGTTATAAAGAACGGTTTATAAATTTTATTCAGACATTAGAAGGCATCGTTGAAACGAAACCTTGTGCGCCATTCACAAGTGAATTGTTGCTGCTACCTACGCAAGGAAAAGCGAGAATCAGGACTTTCCCCTGCTTCTACGTCATCTCCCACTACGGCGCCCAAGGTGTCTCTGCAGGGAAAGGGGTGCACGTGCATGCGTGCGTGCGTGCGTGGGTGCGCATTACTGTGGAGTCCTAAAGCCACTGTGTCACAGTGGAGCTTTTTTTAATTGACAGTTTCAGTCCATTGCCGCCTGGTCTTGTTGCTCTTTGGCTAGTAGAGGTACAGTGCCCACGACAGAAGCATGGGCAATGCAGCTGGCCAGCTCTGGTGGCCAGAAACAAAAGAAGGAGAGGAAAGGAGGGGTCCCCATCGTCGCCAAGCGCGTGCCCCCAAGTGATCTGACTCCTCCCACCCGGCCGGCTCACCTCCGGATCCAGCGCTTCCCTAGAGCACCACCGCAGACCAGGCCTTCTGCTCCAAGTCCTGTAGGGGACCATGTGGATGCCAGCTGCAGCAGTCATGTTAGTCCAAAATCTTTCCAAAGGTTTCTTAATAGATGAATTACTGCAAGAAGAATGAACCCAGCTAATGTCACCCCCAGCAAGATGCTGTCAATCTCCAGACTGAGTTGAAATTCTCAGATAACATGTTGACTAATCGCAGTCCCTGGAGAGAAGCTGCGAATCCTGCTGAGCCTCGCTGTGGGCTATGTGTCTACAAAAATAAAAAGGTAATGACCATCGTGATGATGGTGGTGGCCAGATAACCAATAACGCCCCTTCTCTTTAGGGTTATAAAAATAAAGTAGTTCTGATCCAAGAGAAGCTCCATCTTGATTAATAGAAAGAGAACCCCGTATGAACTGAACGCGAGCTGCACCAGCTGAGAAAATCCGTGGAACCCCGTGTGGATGGAGAAGCGTCCCCCGCACGGTCGACTGCCTCCCCCAGGGCTATATTTTGTTTTCCCTGAGCCTTAGGCCTGTTGCTTTAGTAAAACTTCACCCACAAAAAGAAATAATCGCTTAGAATTTTGTGACAGTGCTGTGACACAGTGGAATATATTATTCTTTCTCTTCTAGGATTTTAGGAACGATCAAAACATCTTTGTGTGCTCTGAACAGTGCTGAGGGCCCTAAGTGCATCCTCCTGCTCTTCTTGTCCCCTCAGGGTCCCAGGGCCCAGCCACACCCCAGCCACGACACTCTCACGGCCCTGCACTCCCTGCTGCGGTGTCTCAGGAGACATCCAAGGCCTGAGGGGTAGGGCGTGTGAGCAGGACGCTCCAGAGCCACAGAGAACTTCCGGTGTGGGTCCCGTCTCCCTTACCCTCCTTTTCCATCTAACTTCCTCCTCCAGCACTCAGGAAACAGGGCTCCCGGAAAGCACCTGGCTCTGGGCACACTAAACGTCAGAGTACTGTCCCACAGTTTGCAAAGCACGTTCGTGTCCAGTCCCCAGAAAGACCAGCTAAGAAAGCAGCTGTTGCCACTTAGAGATGAGAGCCTGAGGCTCTGAGGCTCTGAAAGAGTCGTCCCTGCTGGAGAGAGGAGTGGGAGCGGTAGGGCGTGGGTCACGTGTCAGCACACAAGGGCCAGCTGTGCTCTTACGATCTGGAAAGCTGCGGCGCGGAGGAGCCTTGGAGTTACCAGCTCAGCCTGGGTCCCTTGGCTTAACCTGAAGTGGGAATCACAGAGGGAAGCGGCGCCTCTGAGTGAGGGCTTGTGGTGCTCATGCCCAAGCACTGCGAAGCACTGCTCGGGACGGGATCCCCACACTGCCCCCCGCCAAGGAGGCAAGGAGTACAGCTCATGCAGGAAAGGGTGGGCTCACACGGCACCCCGGCAGCGGTCGCACACGAGCCCAGAACTCCTGCACGGGTCTTGTGAGTTCCTTGCCCTCGGCACCACGGTGTGCATTCGATACAATCGTATCCTGGTGCACACCGTGCCCATCGGTGCACAAGACCGACCAAGCAGCAAGGGTGGGAGGTGCCTCGCCGCCGCCTCCCAGGAGGGTCATACAGCAGCGAAAGCCGGTGTGGTGTGCGTGCCGAGTCCGAGGAAGCCCGAGGAGCAGTCCGCAGCCGCGGAGCCTGGTGGTTGGTGGAGACATCTGAAATCGCTTCTGCTGGGGAGGAGAATCCTGGTGAGAGACGAGGCCCTTCCTGCTCTCGCACTGCCAGCTTTCTCAAGACTTGAGGTGTTCTGGGAGGTGGGAGTCTGTGCTAAAACCTGGCCAAGCGGGCCGCTCTGCTTCCTGGGTGCAGCCTAGGCCCATCATTCCGCCATGGGGCTCCCACAGTCTGGCCTGCCTCCCCTTCGGCGCACGGTCCTTCAGCAGGCAGAAAGCGCCTTCATCCAGCAGGAAGATGGATGCCGCCGTCCGTCTAAAGCTCAGCACGAGCCCTGTGGCTGTTCAGAAGACGGGCTCCTGGTGAGCATGCTGCCCGCTGTCTTCGCGTGCGGCCGGAGTCTGCACTCTTCCGAGGCAGAGGCCTGCTCCGCACCGCTGACCTCTCTCCCCAAGGCCCTGGAAGAGCCTCACGCCGCCTCTGCCGCTTCCTGCATGAGCTCCCGAGGGCTGGGGCCGCAGAGCCACCGCAGCATGTGCAGGCAAATCCCCAGGTGGCCTTCGCAGCACCCCACGCCCCACCCCGGCACGGCCAGCCCTTCCTGTCCTCTCAGCTCCAGCCCCACAGCCCCTCTGCTAAGCCTGGCACCTACCAAGCAAGGCCCAGCCGCGGCGCGCTGAACTTGCTGCTTCTGCTGCTGGGAAGTCACCGGGAGAGGCCCGCCTTTCCACCTACACCTTGTGACCTCTTTCTGGCTTCATTTTCTTCCAGCACCTATCACCGTCCCTAAAATATAAATGTGACCTGTTAAACTTACAGGGTTTTGTCTATTTTCATTGAAAAAGAAATCTCCTCTCTCCTCACCACCCCTAGCGCAGGGCTCAGAACACGGAGCCCTCGCCCCACTACATACCTGCTTAGCACAAGAGCCTCAGAAGGGGCAGCTCTGCCTGGACTCAGACTCCACCTTCTCTGGCGATGTGAACGGCCAGATTACTCACGTGGGGGTAACAATGAGGTGGTGGGGGGCTCTTAGGTCATCTCTGTCGGAGCCGCATGACACGCACACCTCGCAGCTGCAGCAGCTCCTGTTGCCGCTGCACTGTCACGTCATGGGACGGGGTTGTCGCTTGAGAACACAGAATAAGGTCCTCCGAACTGAAGACCTTGCTTTCCAGGTGTGGATCATTCTCAGCTCAAGTGCATTTTGCATTCGTTTCAGGAACTAGGTGCTCAGTTGTGTTTTTGCACCTTCACCAGAAGTCAGCATGATTACCCTGAAAATTTTTATTGTGAAATGTGTAAGAAATATGCCATCATGGGGGCCAGGGAGATGGCTCGGTGGAATAAGCGCTTCCCTGGCAAGCACAAGGGTCTGAGTTTAATCCCTGGTTCTGCCAAAAAAAAAAGAAAGAAAGAAAGAAAAAAATATGCCATCATGAGAAGAGAGTATATTGCTATCTCGCTTTCTACCTGCTGCGACAATTGCTGGTGGATGCCCAGTATTGCTTCATTTCTTCTCTTTTCTGCTTTTCACTGCAAAGCCCAGGTGGGAAGTCATCGTGTCTTTGAAGATTAAATGTATATCTCTAAAAGATACGTCTTTGTGGAGGGCCACCTGGTGGCTCTCGCCATGGTGGCTGAGCCTGGCCCTATTTCCTGGCAGAGCTGGCCAGGACTTTTCCTTATCCCTTCAGTTGGCTTTAAGCAGCCCATGACGGTCCAGCTGGGTGCTGGTGGTAGTCTCAGAGGACGGCTCACGCGTTGCTCCAGAACCAGAACCTGACGCCCCCTTGTGCACGCCAGTTGGCCGGGACGAAGAGCCAGTGTTCCGTGCCACTGGCTGGGATCGAGCCTCGAGATAGAGGCTTGAAAGGTCACACGTCAGAGCCGAGGCACCGACCCCACACATCGGGCATGCCTCTGCTGTGTCACGCGGATCACGCTCTGCACATCCTCCTCTCCGCATGCCGCCAAGGTGCCTGCAGGCCTCCGACCCAGCCCAGCTCGTGGTACTCACTATGTCCTGCCACCTCGCGGTCTCTCATCCTCCAGCCACTCCTTTCTTCAGAATATGAATAAAACCTGGGCTCAGCCCTGAGGCAAGGACTTTGAACTGGAAAGCCATCATTGTAGGTAGATCTAGGACCTGTGGCTCCCCACAGCTACGAATATGCCTTAGTGTATTTCTGCCATGGGTTGTCCTGGGAGTGGTAGATTGGAATTAATTTGCTAGAATTCCAAGAACTTCTCACGGGATTATAAGTACAAACTTCCTGGGCCACAGTGAGGACCAGAAGGGCTCTCTATAAAGATTCTTTTTAAAAATATAATCATAGTACTGCTATCACATATAAATTCTATTGCCAATATTTTCCTAATATCACCAAGCATCTAGTCCTGGAGTGCATGTCCAGGGAGTCTGCTTTCTACCACTGGTGTTCAGTGAAGTGGATTCTGCAAAAGTTGAAAATAGGTAACGTGCTCTGATGCCTGACAGCTCAGAAGAGCATCACCAAAAGTTCGCAGTAGTTTGCATCTGCTTTGAGCCTTTGTGTCAGAGTCTTTTGTAAGACTGAAAAATATTTTCCCTGTGATACTAAGGAAAAAATACACTTGTCTACTTTTTACTAAAAGTAGCTCTCTTTCAGGAATGAAATTATTTTTAAGCAAGGAGGGATTCCTGAATTTATTTGAAATTATGGGAAATATCTTCAATAACTATTACAGCATCAAGAAATTCACACACTATAATGACATGCCTATGCTTTAGAAGCTAAAATGCATTCGAAAAAGAAATGCATGGGCTGGGGAGATGGCTCAGTGGAATAAGCACTTCCCTGGCAAGCACAAGGGCCTGAGTTCAATCCCCAGTTCTGCCAAAGGGAAAAAAAAAAGAAATTCAAATAGTACACATTTATCCCTGTGCAAGACACTGTGTCTGAGAACCTACAGTAACCTGTAGTGACAGTAGTAGATATGCATTCCTTTATTCTTACTCAACAGTCTCAGACCTTCTGAAATAAACATTAGTTAAAAAGTGGTACCATACTTCCAGGTACCAAAATCTGCATAAATCAAGTCACCTCTATCAAGGTTTGATTGATGGCCCTGAACTTGCTGACCTCTAGTGATACTCTGAGAATAAGACTGCTAAATCGATGGACGATGCAATGGATCAGCCCTGTGCATCATGGAGAATGGACACCAGGCAGTGTCCATCCCAGAGCTCATCGTCAGCCGAGGACCAAGGGCTCAATACCACCACAAGGGAGCCCTGGAGCTCGCAACAGAAGACTGTACCACTAGTACTCAGGATCCCCAGGCTATTTTTCGATTCACCATTGGGCAGTTATGTGACTTCTAAGGTTTGTAAACCTCAGTCTCTTAATCTATTAAATGGGAATGACACCAGCACAAATACTCTCTGGGCTGAGAAAAAATGCTAAGAAAATGCCATGAGACACAAAGACATGGCACCTGGGATTTGTTGTCATCTGAATAAGCATCAGTTAATTCTATGATTACTTCCCATTTTCATATTCATCAGCAAGTCTTGCTCTGCTGACGTATAAGAATTTGAGGCCAAAGAAAAAGTCTCCAGGAGTATAAACGTGCCGATACCTGGACACTTTAGCTCCTGTGACAGGCCTGGCTGTGACAGCTCTGACGCGCTCAGGTGCGAAGAATCTGCACAGGGCTATGCTTAATTCATGAATCGCAGTGTGCAGCATTGATAAATTAACCAAATTATCTAATTGCCTACAAGGGCTGCTGAATCAGTTTGAACTTCAAGTGCTTTGAAAATAATTTACAGAGTTAATGCAATGCCAATAAAAAATTTACCAGCCCCCCCTTTGACAGAAATTAAGCTGATTTTAAATTGTACATGGACTACAAAGTAGCTAGAAGAACCAAAACAAACTTGAAAAAAGAGGAAGAAACTAACTTTAAGCTATGTCGGTGACGCTGCGGTGAGCAGGCAGCGTGCTGTCCACACAAGGAGGGACAGACAGGTTACTGGGACATCGTTAGACCATCCAGACTTCACTCCACATCTACGTAGTAACTGATTTTCAATACAGAAGCTAATGCAATCCTACAGAGAAGGCTGTTTTCAATAAATGGCACCGAGCACCTAGAAAAGCGAGCCAGACCTCAGCCCCTGCTTCACAGGGACGTTAATTATGCGAGAGCACCTCAAGCCAGACCACAGGCATCTACGTGAAAGGGCGGGCCCTAAAACTTCTAGGGCAAAATGCAGGGGAATGCACTTGCAGCCAGGAGGTTGGCAGAGACTTTTGCATGTGTGAGCACAGTATCATAAAAAAAAAAAAAATAAAAAAAAAGATCATTTGGATTTCAGTAGAGTTTAAAGCTTATACTCACTAACAGACATCATTAAGGAGACAAATGAGCACAGCCACAGATTGGGGAAAATGTTTGTAATAGCTACAGGTGACAGAGGAGTTCTATCCTGAATACGTAAATTCAATTTAAACAGACAGGTCAAGTTTTAAATGAATTACGGACTGAAACTGAACCTTATCAAAGAATACATTTGTGTAGCCAATAAGTATATCACAGAAGTGCAAATTAAAACCACAATGACAGGCCGTGTTCCAGGCCCCCAAGCAGTGACCTCGCAGGTGGAAGGGCAGCGCCCTGAGGGTCTCCTTCACCCCCGAGCATTGTGAAATGCTCCAGATGCTCTGTAAAAATGTCTCCTAAAGCTAAACAAATGCCTCCTCTAGGCTCTTCAGTTCTACTTCTAGCTTTGTACCCAGGAACAAAAGATTTGTCCACACACTAACATTGCTATAAAGAATTTCATAATATCTTTATTCTCAGTAACCTTGAACTGGAAAGAATCCAGACGTCCATCAACACACAGATGGCTCAGGCCCGCGAGATAGCTCAGTGCAGCAAGCGCCTGCTTAGACCACACAGGCACGGGGGTCCTATCCCCAGACCCCATCCTGTTCCAGCTCCACCCTTAGACACGCTGAGCCAGCCACCGAGTCCGGGCACGGTGGTGCGCGCCTGTATTCCCCGCACTGGGAAGGCTGAAAACAGGAGGATCACTATGAGCCTGAGCTGCGTACTGAGACCTTGTACCAAATACATTTTTTTTAAAAAGGTTTAGCAACTTGTGGTGTGTTCCTAGAATGAAACATTTCTCAGTAATAGAAAGGAACCCACTGTTAATACATGCTGTAACAGGAATAAGTCTCTAAAACATGCTGAGTGAATGAAGTCAGATAAATGGTGTATAATGTGTGATTCAATTTTTATAGAGTTTAAGAATAGAAGAAGTATTTCATAGTGATGGAAATCAGAGCAGAAGCTGCCTCAGAGGTGGGAGGAGTATTATTTATAAAATGACCTGAGCACTTTTTGGGGGAGCAGGGGATTTTATAGTTTGGACTGGGTTGGGATATACACACATCTTAAAGCTTCCCAAATGTTACACCTAAAATTCCCCAGCCGTGCCAAAAGATCTGTGCGGTTCACTGTGTGGACAACACACAAAAGACCTCCAAAAATATTTACAGCTGGCTTCTCATAGAAGGTGCAAGACAGTGTGGTGACACATTTAAAGTAATAAATGAAAAGGATTCTGAGCCTAGAATTCTATACCCAGCAATACATCCTGCAAGAATAAAAGGGAGCCTGGCACAGTAGCTCAGGCCTGTAATCCCAGCACTCGGGAGGCTGAGGCAGGAGGATCATTGACGTTTGAGACCAGCCTAGACTACAAAGTGAGCTCAAGGCCAGCCTGAGCTGCATGGTGAGGCCTTTTCTCAGAAAGGCAAAAGAATTTTAAAAAGAATAAAGGGGAGGGCCGGGGAGATGGCTCAGTGGAATAAGCGCTTCCCTGCCAAGTGCAAGGCCCTGAGTTCA
>NDGM011187716.1:0-14216 GCA_002564305.1 Octomys mimax
TTGGGGGGACAACTAGACACAAACCATAACAACAGGTAATTTAGAGGGAAACAAAGTCAATAAAATTAAGAGAAATCTGAGCATCCTTTCTCAGCTGTTTTCCCTCACAGGCCCACCTCATGAGGCTTACCCAAGAAGCTGGAACTACTTTAAAGATATTAATATGGAAAGTATTCCCTATGTTACCTTTTTTCCATAAAATAAAAAAAAGGAGATGGAAAGAAAGATCAAGGTAAACTCTTTTCGCTGTTTTTCACCAAGAAAATAGTGACAGCAAGCCTATCTGTCAAACAGAAACTCAGTAAAAACTGCACTTCAAAAAGAAAAGAGAGTCAGCAACCAGGAAATTAATCAGATCAAATGCAAGCCTTTTGATAAGTGACTGATTTACAGCTTAAGTTGACTGCATTATAATCGGTCCAAATTTATCATATTCCCATTGGCTGTCAGATGTAAATAATGTGTTTACCCCACAACCATCCAAAGTCTACCCTTTCTTTGGACTGAAAACAACATAATTCCCACTTCATCATTGCTCTGGGGTTTGGAGGCCCTAACCAGGGCCTGCCTGGGGAGCACTTCAGGACTTGCACAGGCCACTACTGTCTACTCATGTTTTAAAGTGTGAGTCTCTCATTCCTAACACAATGCCAGGGAAAATTAAGCATTCCATCAAACATACCATCTGCTTGAAAAGAATGAACAATGCAAAGGAGCAGAAACACTATTTGGTGAAAGTCACTGAATCCGGGGTTCACACTAGGAATTTTCTTAACAAGACAAAAACCTCTCTTTATTGATGACTTTGTGTAAGAACCCCTGCTGGCAGGTGTCACACCTGACTAAATGACCGGTCAATAGTCTATAAAGAGCTCAATTTTCCTGTTAAAAGACAAAACCCGCAGAGCCAAACACAAAGTAATGGGATGGTTCAACAACAATACTTAGCAAGGAATATTGGATTTTTATTTACTCGAATGAATAAAGCTCTCGGAAGGGACTCCATAGTTCCTCTCCCAATTATACAGAAGAATGAATTTCCAAAGTAAGTCATGTGAATTGACATGTATTGTGCTCCTGTTCAATAAGACAATATGAAGCTGAAATGAGCCACTAAATGAAGAGGTTTGTCTTGGGCTTTGGCTTGAATTAAAGCGAAGCTCTTCCTGAAGAAGAAAGTTACGATAACCTTCCTTGCTAGACAGAATCGTATCTTCACTACCTTTTAGCCAGGCACTCCTAGGAGAAAGCTTCCCGGGCAGAACACAGGATCATTCCTATCAGGTGTCCCTTCACTGATGTGCTGCTCATGAGGGCTAAGCCCTTATCCTAGCCATATGCTAAAAGAGGCATCAAGTACTTCTTCTACTGGCCTCGGCCTCAAGGCAAGTGTGAGAATAACAAAGTTCCTGAGCTCTCTCACAAAAAAGAAAAGACGTCTATTTGGAGTCAGAACACTCTTCCCAGACACCCAGCAGCTTGGAGCTGTCCACCAGAGTCATCCTACTCCACACAATGGCTCCTCCAAGCTTCCTCCCTGGACACGATGCTTTGCCCCCTGAGTGCATGATAAACTAATGGTTGGATTCCCTTGTCAGGCTGCCTGGTTGTTAATTACTGGCTTACATGAAATGCCCAGCACACAAAGAGCTTGTACCAGAAGGACATAAAAGGAAAGCCCCAAAGAGAAGTGCTACCATCCCTCCTACCAATCTGTTGAGCAAATCTAGAAGACACTCAACAAATGACAAAATTAATAAATGCACCTCTGGCATTATAAGGAGAAAGCAGACAGCAACCAGGAGAGTGACTTGAGGGTCCATGCAGTGTGCCCCCAACACATGCAGTGTGCCGCCAACATGTGAGAACCGAGTTCCCAGCCAGGTCTGCACAGGTCAGGGAGGAAGAAGAGCATGGCTCAGCAGCTTCCTGACGGTTTCCTTGCAGCAGGCTGTAGAGTAAACACAAATGCAACCAAAAAGAAAGGAGGAAAAGATGAAAGCTGTGAGGGGATGTCTCCCAGAGAAGTGGGCAGCGTTCAGATGAGACTGGCAAACACTGCAGGGAAGACTCTACCAAAGCAGGCTATGACTCAAAGAGAGAGCAAGAGACAGACAGACAGACAGACAGACAGGACCAAGCCTGCCTATGACCTGCTTTATCCTCTTAGAAACACTTGTCAAACTCATGCTTTTTCTTGCCTACCAACTAAATTTCACTATTTCTTTTTGGTTTCCTCAACACATCAGAGGACCTTTCCCTCTTAAGCCACATGTTATGTCTCTAACACCTCCCCTAACCTCTCACAAACCTTCAATCCTTGCCTAAAGTCCCTAATCTGGACACCACCCTAAAATGAGTCTGACTGGATCAGTCACATAGCAAGCTCATAAAAGCCTGTCCCACGGAGCCCTTGTACTTGTGGCTTGGTGGTGACACAGGAAGGAGGCAGGCTTCCTAAAGCTGCAGGAACAAGGGAAGCTGATGTGGTGGCTTCAGTTATAACAAATTTAGTACAACATCATCGGATTCAAGCAGATATTAATAAACAGGAGCTACGACCAACTCAACTAAGATCAATTTGGCATAAAGAAATGAAAGGTTCCATGCCTGGGGTAAATAACATTTCTCAAAGACAAAATATGAGATCACAAACACATTTATCAAAAAATAAATAAAAAACATACCACAGAAATACACTGAAAATATCTCAGCCTCTTTGGGTCAACAGCAAGCTAAAATAAGGCTGTCAGAAGAGACTGCAACCTTAAACTCTTCCCTGAGAAGAAAGTGATTACCTTGTTCTAATTGGAGTCAATCAGCCTGAAGTGATCGCACACAGTTCTGCGAACTTAGGTGGTAAACTTAGAAGCCATCCCTTGTCAGCTGCAGTGTTGGGCATTGCGTCCCAGGGGTGAGGAAGGGACCAAGACACGGTACAGCGGAGGATCAGCGGAGGGGTACAGTAAGCCTCAGGCTTGGAAAAGCAGAGAAACACTGCCTCAGAATCACTAAGGGCTACTTGTATGTGGTAGCAGGAAGACAGCAAGACGGCAAGGGGCTTCTGAGCCCCAGGAATTGATGAATGCCTGAAGGAACAGAGCTGATCCAGCTAAAGAAGTAAAGGAGGATTAAGGATGACATGATAATGTTCAAACACATTAAGGACTATTTTCTAGAAGAAGGATTAAGTATGCTCTTGTAGCTCCAGGGAGAACTTTCAGTTCCAATGGAGGAATTTTCTCTTGGATTTGCACATGGCTGGAAAGAAACAGGCAGAGAGCCAGTCTTCCAGGCTCTCTGGGATCTACACTCAGATCTAGAATGTTCCCAGAAGTCTCCTGTGTTTGGAAGGCGACTGAATCCTGCGCACCATGCTCAGCAGTGACTGCATCTGCTGAGGAGTTCTGAGCTGCATGTGCTCTTTCAGGGAATGGGGCGCCTGTGCATGAGCTGGAAGGGTAGCCTCATCCTAGCTCCTCCCTTCACTCTCTGCAGCTCCTCTCTGCCAGGCTCTTCTGCATGTCCTCTCTGCATAGGAGCCAGCCAACCACGGACTGCACCCTCCAGAACCTGTGAGCCAAAGCACACCACCCCTTGTCAGCTGTGGTGTTGGACATTGTGTCCCAGGGGTGAGGAAGGGACCAAGACACAGTACAGTAGAGGATCAGTGGACAGGTATAGTAAACCTCAGGCTTGGAAAGGCAGAGAAACATTGCCTCAGAATCACGAAGCGCTACCTGTACATGGTAGTAGTATGCCAGAAGGTCACAGATTTTATAAACCTTGCAATATCCCTAAAAGACAAGTGTTGCTGTACTCTGTGCTACAGAGGTTAAGAGACTTGACCAAAACCATTCTGTAAACAGTGAAACCTAAATTCAACACAGAGTGTAAACTTCTGCCATGCTAACCTGGCTCACAGACCTTGATTAATTCTGCTCTGAAAAAAATCAAATTTTCAACCCAAAGGTTACACACAAGATATGAGAGAAAAAAGGATCACTGACCAGAGTCACAAAATCTCTGTTTGCATCTTACATTTACCACGTCTACACTGTGACTTGGAGTACGTCATGAGCCTCTCTGGTCCCTCTGGTTTTTATCCATTAACTTTTCATAGCAATACCTATGATACATACTTTTTTCATGAACATGCAGATATGCTTTCCATAAGTATTTTATAAAGTCTAAAATGATTACACATGGAACAATGTTAAAATTAATGCACTTATCTTCACAGAACAGTCTAAAAATATTTTCATTTAAACTATTCTCAGACAAAATACCTAGACTTCATACTCAACCAGTTGAAGTCCAGTACCCACTGCCAACTTGACAATTTCTATAAATGCTCAGCACAATCAAATAGAACATGAGCCTCTGAAATCACCCCTCAGCCAATGAACCAACAACACTGGGAAGCCATAGTCACAGCCCTAATCTTTGCAGGGGACCACAAACAATATGCAATTCAAAGTGCTCCTCTCCAGCTCTGGCTGACTGCCTCCAAAATATTTGCTGATGCTTATGAGTGGCGGCAGTCAGGTGCAAACTGGTATTATTATTCACCTAGAAGAAGATTTAAATGCTAGGCCCTAGGGCTAATCATTCAAAAGCCTACTAATCATATAAAACACACACTGATAACCACGGACTTCCAGGGTCAGAAAGGGCATGGAAAGGATTCTAACCCAACCTCCATCTGTGCTAGCTATGTTAATCTATGAACACCCAAAGCCACCTGTCATGTATGAGCATGTATGACCATCCCCATGTAGCAATCGGAAACTTTTCCACACATCCTCTGATGATCAGACATTTCTAAACCTCCTCGAAGAATATACCATGTCCTAGCAGCTCTGTTAGAAAAGCCAAGGAAATGTTTTACTGCATCTTCAATAGTTTCCTTAGGGGGCCGGGCCCTAGCTCAGTTATTTAAGTGGCTGATTCCACTAAGCTATCAGCCTCAGGTTGCTGGAGTTNGATCCCCACAACACTCCAGCCAGCCAAAAGAATGCCCCGGAGGCATTCGAGGAGCTGAGAAAAAAAAAAAAAAAACCCTTATTCAATAGTTTCCTTAGATGGACCCCACATCCAACACTCAGCCCAAACATGGGCATCTCCAAGATTCCAGCTAAGACCCATATTCCTTGTCCTTCTGACATTTTCAGGACTTTGGAGTCCACTAAGGTGGTCCTTTGGCAGTTCCTAAACTAGGCTATGCACTAAAAAAACTTCATGAATCATCCAAAACTGTAATTTCCTAGACTCCTCACTAAGATTTACAAATGCCAGCCTCACCCCACACAGACAGGACTCTCTGACCGAGGCCTACTTTGGGTTGTGTGCTCCATGCAACCGAGTCAGGCTTGACTGGGAGCTCCTCCACAGATGGACCTACACCTTGGCCAAGTAGTGGAAATGGCTGGGACTCTGCCTATCACACCTGGAAAATACAGTATGAGCAACAGGAATAGTAGGATCATTTCTAAAGGTGGTTATATTTAAATTCTTAAGAAAAAGAAAAAAAAACAGGAAAACACTACAAAGAAAAGCAAGAACATCCTTCAGCATTCACTTTTTATAAAGCATATAAAGACATGAATGTTCCTGACCGTATCCCATTGATAATGGTGGTGTGGAAGATGGATGAAGGGAAGAATCAATAGCTGACACAAGCAGGGATACGTCTTATTTTCCCAAGAATAACACATCCCTGGCTTTACAAGCTTACGATCTAGTGTGGGTAATCAGCAATACACAAAGAACACTATCATGTACTCTCATATGGAATGAGCTGAATGTTCCCCATTGGCCCCTACAGATGTGGCCCTGCTTTGCCAGGCTTTAGGCCCCAACACCCCAATCTTTGTATCTGTACCAACAAGTCCCCTCATCCTTCTGCTCCAGGGTGATTTCAGCCCAGGGGAACCCTCCAGCAGGGCAGGAGGGAATGAGACTAAGGGGAAGGCCTCCGCAGCACACAGAACCTGCTGAAAAACACTAGCTGCTTCTACGGAGGACAAGAACACGCTGGAGAAGGCGGTACTCTCGAGATTTCTCACCCTCTGCTTCTCAGCTGCTGTCTGTAGTCTTCCCAATATAAATGTGTCAATATAAACTTGATTGTTTTTTAATAATATTTACAGAGAGGACAACTTGTGTGCTATGACTTCTGCTCGGCAGCTTGTACGCTGAATTATTCATTTAGTTTGGGGCTCTCTCTTTTAAAAGTAGTCATCGTCTTCTGGGAAGTTTTTTTTTCTTTTTTAATTTTTTTCATGCTATCAGTCTTGTCAGACTTTAGAAGTTCACTATCACCAAAGAAGAGCAAAGCAATTTAGATAAAATTTCCTGTTCTGAAGGAAGACTTTTGTTATTAAGTGTGAGGCATTCAATAGTAACTGCCAGCTGTTTAATCAAAAAGTTATTGTTCATTGTGGAGGAAAAAATTAGAATTTGGAAAACAATGAACTACAACTCGAGGCTCAGGAAATGTCTGGAGAAGTTTCAAACCCCTTTCAAACTCTGTCTTGTCATGTTAGCTATAGTGGGCCATTTCTTGTAAGGCATCTCACAGAGGACAATAAGGAAAGCACTGAGACAGCGGAAACCTACGCATCAGTTTAATTATCTCTTTTCATGGTGGCCCTTCCTGTTCAGGTCACAGGGCACAAATTAAAGACACTTTTCACACATCTCTTAAATAAACCTATTACTAAAGACATACAACTGACTCCTCTATTCCAAAGATCAAAACAAATGAAAAGAACAGTAATAAGGTAAAGGAACAAAAAGGAAAACACACACTAGCAAGCGAAGAACATTTTTGAAGATGTCTAATTGAAAAAGCATGAACTCAGGAGTAAGGAGGGTCCTGGTCTAAATTCTGGGCTTAACCAGTCAAGTACAATGCAGTCCTACACACATCACTTCGTCTCCTTGGGATTTCACATAAACAAGATGCTGCCTCCCCTACTCATCTATTTATCTTGAGACTCGGGGAAGCAAGGCACATTGATTGCTTGGCAAAGTGCTGTCTAAGCCTAATGCACAGTGGTGTCAGTGATATGCCACTAAGAGCCACCTGAGAGCTTGCTGGTCTTCAGCACCCTTCCAGGGGCCCAGCTAAATCCTCTTCCCTGTGTTTACTCCATGGGATAACTCAGAAACCTTTCAATAATCCTGCTGTGTTTTGTTCAGGCTGTTCAAGTTGATTTCTGTCAGGAGGAAAATATATTGAATGTCAAACAGTTCAGCCCTCAAAGGAAACACCGCGGCAGGGGTTGGACCCTCACTCACCACACCATTGGAAGCTAGAAGTTCTAATCCTCTCGCCACCCTGAAGGTCCATCTCACTTACACCCTGTGCTCCATTCAGCAGCCACGAATCTGTGGGCAGCCTGAAAGCAGACACCAGCTTATGTGTCTTGGCATCCTCAGGACCTAAGCCAGTCCCAGCAACAGAATACAGGCCCAAGAATACAGTTTTCATTTCATTTACTGTTGCACACGTGCGCTCAAATCTCATCTGGCAGGTCAGTTCCTGGACTCAGGCATCTCCGCTGATGGCCTGTTCATCCACAGTGCAGCCCGGCTTGGCTCCCTCAGCCTCGTTCTTGCATAGATTAATTGTCCTCCAGCCCAAACAGATGGGACCAGAGGACATTATGTTAAGTGAAATAAGCCAGATGCAGGAAGACAAATACTGGGTATTCTCTCTTACCTGTGGGTGCTACAATGATGGATTGCACAGTGTTTATTAGAGACTAGCAAAGGGGGTTGGATGGAAGAGGAAAGAGAAAGAACAGACACCAACTATAGCTTGGGAGCATCAGATCTAGTGTTTTATATTACAGTGGTCTGAAAGGCATATGTGTCATGTAGAACAAGAAGAGAGAGGCTCAAAGGTCCCAAATGTAAAGAAACAATAAAGAGATGGATGTTTGATTTCATCAGTATACACTATATACATTCATTTGACTTGATCAGCATACATTCTATCCTTGTTTTTTAAACTGGTGTATGAAATATCATGCTATACCCTTTAAGTCTGCACAACTATAGTAATTGAAAAGAAAATTAAAAACTGTCTACCAGTACTTCTAATACTAGGCTGAGGGAAAGGTTGAAATGGAAGAAGTTGTTTGGAACAGCTGAAGAATTATGTTAAACCTGTATGTGTAACCTTCCCACCATCTCTTTATACAGATCTTAAAAGCCTCTCTCTCTCCCTCTCTTCTATTTCATAAATAGACATTATCAACCACTTAATATTAATACCCAAGAAATATCACTTAAGGAGATGAATGAAATACTCGACAACATTGAAGAACTGAGGAATCTCTCCACTTCCCTTTACAGAGACTCTGGCCGTGCCAACATATTTGACTTATTTGCAAATCCGGAAGTCTCAGGCAGTCTCTTGCCTCCGTCTTTCGCACATTCTGGTGCCTTGGCTTGAAATGCTCTCTTAGCACTTCACTGACAGTATAATACACCAGGAACTCAACACAGCTGTCAAACTGGAAGCTCAGAGTCTCGCTGTATCTTTGCTTGAGTTTTATTGAAAATGCTACTTGTGTCTTATTTTATAAGTTGCTGTCAAAATGTCTGATGCCAGCCTGAATTTCTTTCCTTTGTAAACGAGCTGGTCTTTTTGCCTTGAGTTCATGAAGTTACTTTCCTTTTGTCTAAAATATAATTTACTAGAATAAACATCAGAGTTGACTTCACAGGTCAAATTTTCCCAATTTGTGATCTGTTTGTTCAAATGTAGATTTGAGTTTTTATATTCTAGCATGATAACATGTAACAGATTTATTGAGATATGAATTACAGATGATACAACTTATTTAAGGTCTATACTTCAACAGGTCTTGACATATTACATAATCAATTTTAACTGTAAAACATATGCAACAAACAATATTACCATTTCATTCATTTTTTACTGTACAAATTAGTGATATTAATTAAACTCACAATGTTGTACAGAAATCACTGCTACTTGCTTTCCAATACTTTTTCATTATCCCAAGCATAAGCTCTGTAACCACAGAACAGTAACTGTATGTTCCTCCTCTGCCCAACGCCCTGCCAACCCCTAGTCTACTTGCTACCTCTATGATTTTTCTGATTCTAAATTCTTCATTTAAATGAAGTCACATAATCATCACCATCACTATCATCGCCTCTTTATCCCCAGAAACTAGTATCACGCCTAATGCAATTAATAAATGCTGACTGAAAGAATGGTATCGATTTTCTCAGTTGTAATAGCATTAAAATATACTTCGTTCGTTATGTCAGCATTGTATCAGATAGTACCCTATATGAGGATCTTTTCTTTTTTAATGTATTTGGTTGTTGCAGGGTCTCAATTCCTAGCTCTGACTCCTGGTGATGCTCCTGCTTTCAGCCTCCCCAGTGCTGGGATTGCAGGCATGTGTCACTAGGCCTGGACTCCGGCTGGCTCAGCCAGCCCTGGGGGTGGGGCTGGCATGGCATGAGGTTCTGGGCTCCAACCACAGTCCCTGCACTTGCCTAAACTTGCCTAAGCAGGTTCTTTAGTCTGCTGAGCTATCTCACTGGCCCCCTATGCGATAATCTATTGGGCACTGTATTCATTTTAGTTTCCAAGTAAGACTGCAAGCTTCTTAGAGGATACAATGCGTAATTATTTCTACATCTTCTGTAGTATTTTCCTGTTCTTCTGGATTTTAAAAAGAAAAGAGAGGAAAATGACTTTTTTGAAAGACAGTGAATCCCTGAATCCACATCTGACTCTTCTGGACATTGATCTCCGTGTCCGAACGCTGATCTGAAGAGGAACTCCATGCTCCCTAAGCCGGGTACCTCGCCTTTTCCTTCCCATTAGTGAGCTTTTGGTGAACCACGTCCAGCTCAACTGCAGAACTAGACAACTGATACAGTCTCCCAACCTGCCTATAAAATGAAGCAGTGAAAGGTGGCCCCCTATGTTTTATGTGATATCAAAATAAAATAATGTTTAGGAAACACAGGCCAGTGGTTTTGGCCAAGGAATGCTAGCTCTCCTCTGGAGCACTCCACTCCATCCCACCCACTTCCCCTAACAGAATCCGCTTCACTAGCCAGGTACAACCCAGGAAGAGGCCCAGCGCACTTCCAAACAGTCCAGCAGCTCCCCTTTACAGCAGGGCCAGCTGTCCCTGCTGTAAAGCAGCCTCACCTATATCCCCCTGGTCCCACTTAGTCATTTGGTGTTTCTCAGAAAAGCAAAGCCATCTTCTCCAGTTTTATTTTGATTTGGCCTAGTTTGGATCTGTATCAATAGCACATACAACCAAAGTGCTCAATAATGAGTAACAAAAGATACAAAGGAAATAATGTTGTATAGTCTTTCTTTCCTTCAACAGGTGTGTATTACCTGCAATGGTTCAGGCACAGGATTCAGTGCTTAAGAGTCCCTGTGCTCCTAGAAGAACACAGCAACAAAGCGAGGTAGACATGGGGAGAGAATATGCCATGAAGCATGGGCATGGAGAACCACATGCGGGACAGTCTGCAGGTGGACTCATGGGGGAGGTGGCATCTGAATAGTAACTTAAGGATGTAAAGAAACAGAAATTGAGAAGATATAGAGGAAAACACTGCAGGCAGAACAAAGAGAAAAGGGCCTAAGTCATATGGAGAATGCTCAAGGAAAACCAACACTCAAGTAACCAGGTGCTCTCAGGGCAGAGCAGGCAGGGAAGACAGGAGACGAGGTTGGGAAAGCAGAAGGGACCTGAACACCTTAGACTTCTGGGCCATCCTCAGACTCCACCTTCTGCCTTCCATGAGATCAGACACCATGGGGAGTTGGAAGTAGACGGCCAATGTCATCTTATTTGCTTGGTGTGTTGAGACTGGGAATCTATTCTAATCCAGGATAACAGCAAATGTGGAATCAGGAAAACATGTGCGTCACTGATGATCATACTGAGAGTGCAAGAAAAAGCCAGAAGTCAAAGACTGCTCCATGTATTTGGTGTCCCCAGAACTCAACCAAGAACCATTTTCCAGGAGAAAGTCACCAGTTATGTCAGACACAAGTGACAGAGAATGAACTCTTGGAATTGGCAGTATGGTGACCATTCATTCATAAAGAGGGTGTTTGCCAGCTCTTTTGGGGGTTTTGCTGTAGCAAGCTGAGAACTAGAGACACTGACTAGAGAAGGAGTCAGGTAGAGAAAGGGTGAGCCACTTGACTTGGTTCCTGTTGACAGGTTGTAGAAGGAAGGGAAGATGTTTGCAATAAGTGCTACAGAAGAGAGTCCCCCCACAAAGGAGAGTGGCCGCTGGGAAAAGGTCGGAAAATACCACAGAAGGGGAGATGACGGGCTCATAACACAGAACCAGGCAGACTCGAATGGTTTCTAGCTTCTGGGTGAGGTGGGAAGCAAGCTCATCACTGGAGCGTGAGGACAGGGAAGAGGTATAAAGCGTGAGGAGAGAGGAGGCAAAGTGGAATGATTAGCTCACAAAGAAGGGGCGTGATGGATTTGAAGTCCCACAGGCCTGGGTTTCAATCCAACCTCTAATCTGCCTCCTAGTTCTGGGACCTCACAGAAGCCAGGGCTCCCTGACCCTAGGACCTCACTACATCTGCCTCCACGTGTCACGGGTTGTTCTCAAGGCTGCGTGTGGCGCTGCGTGTAATCCCCCGGCAAGCAGCAGGCGCTCATGAAGGGCGCTCATTCCTCTCCTACTTTCTCTTTGCTACCATCCATCTTCCTTCTAGCTCATGTTTTTCCAAAGGACATACAGGTGAGGATAAAGTGTCTCCCTGAAATTTAGGAACCCTACAAGTGGAATTCTCTTTTACCTTTTTCCTTCTCTCTCTCCTGAACTCCTTGAGACTCTTTTCAAACTGAAAATTCAACCAAATGAGTCAGCCGAGCACCCAACAGGGATTTAACAATCACCTCTGTGCCCAAAGTACATTTACAAGCATAGAAGGATCAGATATGCTGTTCTTTTTGCTTAAATAAACTCATGGCATAAACAGGAAAAATGTTTTTTAAAAAAACCTATCTCCCATAGGTGGACTGTATGTTCTCATACACAAATCTGTGTATCCTATAACCCAACTCTATGCAAAATAATCATAATTTGAGGGCACCCAGAGAGCATCAAATTCAATTTCCTCGCTTCTAAAAGGAATGCCTGCAAAAAGAAAGCTCCTGCCTAAGGACATTCAGAGCTTCCTAGCACAGCTAGAACTCGATCCTCCTGGTCCACCAGCAGGATTCACATACTTTTGTCTCATAAATACTCCTTTCTCTTTCTCTGCCTCCTGCTCTTACTAATAACAACAACAACACAATGATGATGACAATAAATAAGCTTTACTAAATGTTTTTCATGTGCCAGACCAATCTATATGCTTTCTATTTATTACTCTGATTAAACCCATAATGTAGGGTAAAATTTGTGTGTATTTGTGTGTGTATGTGTGTGTGTGTGTATTGGGTGTGTGTGTGGGGGTGAACAAAACCAGGATCTTGCACATGCTAGGAAAATACTGTCTCACTAAGCTACACTCAAGCCCTCTCTTTTTAAAATTAAATAATAAGGGGGCTGGCGAGATAGCTCAGCAGTCTAAAGCACCTGCTTAGGCAAGCTTAGACAGGCACAGGGGACTGTGGTTCAGTCCCCAGCACCACATGCCATGCCAGCACTGCCCTTAGGGCAGACTAAGCCAGCGAAAAAAATAAAAAATAAAAATAAAAATAAATAAATAAAAGGGCTGGCAATACATCTCAGTGGCACAGCACCCGCCTGGCAAGTGCAAGGTCATGAGTTCATTTGCTGGTACCAAAACAACAACAACAATAAAAACCCAAACAAAATGAAACAATAACAACAACGAAATAAAAATAAACTTGTGCCCCAAGCAACTTCGGAAAGCAGAGGCTCTAAATAAGAACCGAGCCATCTGGTTCACTTCCCTTGACCCACTGCCCCTTGCACCTCCATATCCACTGGAAGTTGATTCTCCCACTTCCGCATACGGTAACCACTGATTTGCACCCTGCACCCACGAGGGTCCCGAGCCTTTCATGTCAGAGAGTGATGGGTTCATACCTCTCTTCCAAGTTGTGGGAAGAGGATCAGTCTTCAACACCCCAAGCTTCTCTCTCATGCCCAACAGAGGCACCGAGGCTTAGTAAATCCTTCTCTCATTTACAAATCCGTTTATCCATTCAGCAAATATTACCACAAATCCATTCTGTGTCAGGCATTTGGCTGTGCGCCAGGAAGGCAACAGTCAACCCCAGCAAGTCCACGGCGCTGACATTATTCACTGGACAGCAAAGGTATAACTGAGGGAGAACGAGACATACTATGAATTGTACAACATTGCAGTGACCAAGGTAATTTTACATATTCGTGAGTCCTTCAAAGGTGGTAACTGGACATCACGGGTGCATGTGACAGAGTCACTTACAGAGCCATGGCACATCTCTCTGGAAGTTTGCCTACAACGTTCCAAGACAGTTTCCAACATCAATACTTCCAGAATGAGATTACCACAGACACAAATAATCAGATTTATTCTTGCCAAATACTGTACTTTTTAAATATGAAAGAACAAAAACTCAGGGATTGGCCTTTTCAGGATGTTCCTTAGCACCATTTTGACAATTTCCTTTTCTTCTAATCGCATCGGTAGGTTCCCCAAAGGCCTTATCACAGAATCCATCATAGCAGTCACTGGCGACAATGTGAAATCACTCATCTGGAGCTAGCTGAAGTCTCTTCTGGGTTCCCGGGGAGCCGCCTGTGGGCGTGGGTGAGAGGGGAGGACCTGCCGCAGACTGAGCGTTGGGGTTCCGACTGCAGGACCGTGTTCCGTGGAAGGCGAATGCCCTGCGCTGCACCGAGGGAGCAGGTGAGGATGGCACCCCCATGGAGCCCGACACGCTCAGGCCTCGCAGCTTTCCACATCCCCCTGGCCCGTCTCAGCCCCGTGACAAGCCCCGAGCTAGAAACTCTTTCCTGCTGCACAGTCTCCCCCGCGTGCATGGCAGGTGCATTTCTGCCGCCCTCATTTTACTGAAAAGAAACACAAGACTCCAGATTCCAGAACCCCAAAGGGTTTTTTAAACATGCCCAAGGACACCCACAGGAAAGAAGGAAAAGGCAGAGAGGGATCTATGACAGTCATGAATCTGGACAGTGGT
>NDGM011187717.1:0-17996 GCA_002564305.1 Octomys mimax
TCTCTCTCTCTCTCTCTCTCTCTCTCTCTCTCTCTCTCTGTTTCCTGTCTTCCCCTATGAAATGTTACCCCTCTGCCATATGTCAATGTGCCTTGGAGCCACCCAGGTTATGGACTGAAACCTCCATAATCTGAAATTGTAAGCTAAATAAATCTTTCCTCCCTTAACTTTGGATGTCAGTCAGGTATTTTACCCCAACAATAAGAAGAGTAACTAAGACAGAATTTGGTACCAAGAGTAGGGTCATTACTGTGATGTTGCTGGCCATGTAGCTTAAGAACCTTGGGAATTCATTTGAAAAGGTTTTGGAGGGACTGGCCAAGGAGGCAGTCCCCATACATTGTAAACTATATGGAAGACTCTGATCAGAGCCTAGAATATCAGAGTACTGATATAAATACTGCCAGCTAGAATAAAGCTCAGGAGGCTTCTATTGAGAAGGATTACATTGGACACTGGATCTCAGGTAGTGTATGTTGTGCTTTGACAGGAAATTGGTCCACATTTAGCTTGTGTTTAGAGATATTGCCAAGGTGGTCTGAAAATTCCAATAGAGTATAACATTGGGATGGTGGCATGGTTACTGTTGAGAGCTTTTGGCCAGATATATGCTGGAAATTAGTAGTAGAGCCAGCAAGATGATATGAAGCATTTATCCAGAGGGGAGCTCCATTGGAGCTATGGATTATGAGGATGAAATAGAGAAGAAAATGGTTGATGAGAAGAAATAGGACAATGGAAAAATAACCTGAAGGCTTTCACCAGAACAGAAGAGAGTATTTGAAAGGCAAGAGATCCATTGAGGCATTTCTTAGTGTTGCCCTGCTCTACTGTTAATTGTTAATGGGGGTGGGCTGGGGATATAGCTCAGTTGAATAAATGCATGTCTGGCAAGTACAAGGGCCTGAGTTCAATCCCTGGCTCTGCAAAAAAAATGTTAATGGGAATCAAGGATTGTTATTGTAATAGCTCCTAAATATGATGTCCATATAGTTATTAGGTACATGTGTGTAATCAGGTTCTTTGGTCAAAGTATTATAGTTTTAACTTTGAATTCTGAGAATTCTTTGAATATTTTCTTGTGTGGAAATGAGTGTGATAAGAAATATATACATATATATAATATATATAGTGTGTATATATATATAATCATTATTCTAATGTAAATCTCAGGAGATTAAGAAATGTTAACTTTTCAAAAATCTGCCACTGGAGACTATGGCTTAAGGAAATATGTCCAGTTAGCAAGTTGTTCATGGGTACACTGTGGTGGATTAACTAATGGTCAGCTTGGAACACCCAGCTGAACTGAATCAATGTGGTTTTGGGTGTGGAAGGCCTGCCAATTGCCAATAGCATGAATGGAGGACTGGAGGGGAAGATGGCATACTGATGCCGACAGAGAAGCTTGTCATGCTAGTTTTCCTGATATGAACTCAGCTGGTCTCTTCATTGGAAGAGCTCTGGTCCTTGGTGTTGCTAACGCTGTCTGCTGTTTTCTTCAGCATAGCTCTGGTCTTTACTTTAAGCTTCACTTCCTGGCTCCCATGCAAATCCCTCACCCTGGTGACACAGATCCTTCACTCAAATGGAGTAGAATTTCTAGATTCCACCATCTAGATCCTTGCTATTGTTTTGCATGAGACATTGTGGTGAGCATTAGCTTTTCTGCTGGACTCATAGAGGACATTGCCATGGACTCTGGGTCTTTAGCTGGACTTATGCAGGACACTGCTGTGAGATCCAGGCCCTCATGTAGATTCTTTGATTCTCTAATATGTTAACCAATCTCTTGCACTCCTCTTCATTTGGCTTTTTCGGTAAATATTATAAGATAATCCTATAAATGTGTGTCCTGTATTAAATCTATTCCCTTAAAAACCTGACTCCAACATCATGATAAAAATTACTTGGGTAAGAGGGTTCTCTCTTTTCTGCTGTTCATCCATGTGAGGACACAGCAAGAAGGTCTTCACCAGATGCTGGTGATTTGTGTTAGATTTTTCAGGCTCCACAACTGTGCAAAATAAAATTTCTATTCTTTATGGATTATGCAGTCATGGATATTCTGTTATAGTCATATGAAAAAAAACTATAAAACATATTAGCCCATCTTATCTAAGTTATTAAATTTATGAGCATAGTGTTCCTCATAGTATTCCATTACTATATTTTAATGGCCAAAATATCAGTAGTAATGAGCTTTCAGTTTAACTTTGGAAGGATAATTGCACCAAATATAAAATTCTAGGTTGCTTGAGTTTTTCTTATCGTCTCAGCACCTTAAATATTTCAGTCTACCATCTTCTTGGTTGCATTTGTTTCTGACAGAAAGTCCACTATAATTTTTATTCTTTTCCTTGCCCTGTTTTGTTTGTTTTGTTTTTGCTTTATTTCTTTGTCTTCTTTCAAAATTTTCTCTTCATCTTTTGTTTCTGTAGTTCAAATATGATATTCTCTGGGCCTACTGGATCCATGGTTTGGTTTGGCATCTGTCATTAATTTTGGATTGTTCATAGCCATTATTACATTTAATATTTCTTTTTCTTCTTGGTGTTCCAGTTTTGTATGTTGCAATTTAACATTTTCTCACAGTATTGAATATTCTGTTCACCTGTAGTATCACCATTTTTTCCTCTTTGAATCTCAGTTTGGAAAGTTTCTATTGACCTATCTTCAAGTTCATTGATTCTTTCCTCAGTCATGTTGTGGCTAATAATGAACTTATGAAAGCAATTTTTCATTTATGTCACTAAGTTTTTGATTTCTAGGATATCCTTCTGATTCTTTCTTAGAGTTACTATTTTTTTGTTTATAATACCTGTCTTTGTACTTTGTCTACTGTTTTTTGGGTTGCTTTTTTTTTTATTTTTAAGGAAGGGTGTACAGGGTGTTCAGGGTCTCACTACTAGATAGGACTCGTAGTGATCCTCCAGTTTTCAGCCTCCCCAGCGCTGGGATTACAGGCATGCATCACCACACCTGGACTCAGTTGCTGGCTCGGGGTGGGGGTGGCAGTGCTGTACATGGGACCAGGTCCCTGTGCTTGTCAAAGCAGGTGCTTAGTCCACTGAGCTATCTCACCAGCCTGTGGTTATTTTTTTATTGAAAGTTTAATATGATGCAAAATAGGAACTGAAGTAAATAGGCTTTTAGTATGAAGATTTATGTAAATATAGCTAGGAGTTGCACTGTGTTTCATATTTATTTTAGATATAGATTCCAGAGGTTTCACTTCCTACTTGTGCATTTGATTCATTCCTCTTTCATCTTAGGAACTTCTCTATGTCTGCCTCCTCAGTGTTTGTATCTCAGCGTCCTTCAGTTGTAATCCTCTATCACCTGGACCTTCTTGGCAAGGTGGTAAGGTGTTAGGTGCAGGGAGAACAACCTATAATCTTTCTATTAACTCTCAACACTATTAGACGGCCTGTTCATTGGAGCTGTGGCTATCATAAATGTTTCTGATTTTCTTCCAGTAGTATCATTTTTCTGCCTTCCCCGTTACCTTCCCTGGGCATTGTATTACAAACCTCTACCCTTGAAGTCCTGTCCTCTGTTGGTCTCTTGGGTTTATTCTCCCTTAGGAAAGATTAAGAAGGCTTCAGGGAAATTCCTCTGCCATGATTGGCATAAAGTTTCAATACTATGCTCACTGCATTCTCTTGTGGACTTCTTCTGAGGAGAAAGTGCTAAGTACTTAATAGTTACTCTTCTCCTTCCCCTGCTAATGCCACAAAGAGATCTATGATCTATTATCTTCACTGTTAGAACATGGTGGGGTCGCTGGGTAGAAAAACTATAAAAGCATGGGAACCCTTAGGGCTGTGGTCCCCAAAGGTCTCTTACTCCACTACACACTCAGCCTCTAGCCATTTTCCATTTATTGTCCCTACTGGCTTATGGCCCCCAAAGGCTTGGTTATTAGATTGCTCTAGATTCTCTCTCTGGATTTAGTTATCTACTTCACACTGTAAACAGGGTTCCTCATATATCCAAGAAAATATGATAATTTTGATTAACTTATCTTTTCCTTGACCCATATGGGTAGAAGTAATGACTTCTAAGTTCTTTACATATCTGGGTTGAATCTAGAAGTGCCTTCACTTTCATCACAACACTGTCCTTCACCATCTCACCTTACCAGAAACTCCCAACCTACAAATTTTACCCATCTATCCCCTCCATCAAACTTTACCAGACCAGGCCATCCCTCTCTCAAACCTCATCTTACAATCTACTCACTGAATGTCTATTCATCAATTGGCTTGGACTTTCCTAAATCTAAGTTCTCAATAATTATCAGACTATTATTATGATATCAGTATTTTTCACATATTTAGGAATCCAGAGTGCCCTGTAAGTCTACCATTTTCAGTTCTCACCAAATGACACATTTCCTCAACACTTCTGCTTTTCTCTATGTCTTCAGAAGGTCTTGGTGAGTAGGGAAGTACATGTTTCATGTATATCTCAGGCTGCTGGTTCTTCCTCTGTATTTCAGCCTTTGTAGCATAATAATCCTCTGGCCCAGTATGTCACAGCACATGGCCATCCGTCAATTGCACTTTTCTCCTTGACCCCCCAGCATAAGTATCTGTGCTGCAACTGCCACCACCTACAAAACCATGCACTGGCTTCATGGTTTCCTGGGCTCAGATTTTTTCACAAGTAAAAACTCATCAGTCCCAAGCACTGGTTTTGGGGATAGATATCTTGGCAAGGGAGCTACCAATCTGAGCCCCTAAAGCCAGTTTTTTTTTTCTTTTTCTTCTTTTTTCCCTCTTCTCTGTATGGACTTTTCCTATTAATTTCATATATTTACACAATACAAAAGCAAGCAACCTGAAAAATATATAGACTTTGGCCCATTTGTAAATGTGCATAGCCCTTGAGTACTTCTATGCTGAGGAGCAAATATTTCTCTTTTTTCTCATATGCTAAAGGAAAATGCAAATTTCTAGTGCCAATTTTCTTTTTTCCATGAACTCAAGCTGGTCAACTATGGTGCTGTAATTAGAAGGTGCAAATATACATATGTTCTCTAGTTAAATTTATGTGAAAATATACACTATTCACTTCTCCAATGGCCCTTTTTTATCATCAGTTTTATATCAATTTTCACTAAAAATTCCCAAACTTTTCTTTTGGAACAATACATATCTCTATATCAAGCACTGAACCACCTCACTGATCTATTCTACTCCTATTGCTTCTCTACTTTTGAGCTAAGATCAAATATTTCACCTCCCTGAACCAATGATTTACTGAAATCATTGGTTGGCAAGTCCATTAAGATCACACTTGTATGTTCAAAGTTAAGGTGTCACCCATGCCATGTACTGTATTATTTAATTTTGTGATGAGAGGATGACAGTTGTCAGCTCGGAGGCACCTTACCCCGTCTGCAGCACTTACAGGTGGGTTGCAATGTGTTTTCTATCTGAACAGTCTCACCACTTTCTCACGTTGGCCTGAGTCCTGAGCCAGGATCTGTGTTGGTCACACTCCTTGCTTAGGGATCTCCGTTGTGTCCATACCTGATAGCCACAGGAGTCCAAACAAGCATGTGTGTGATGTCAGAACATTAACTGTGGATAAAATTCAAGTTGTGTGTTTCTGGGTCATGTGCAAATCCCAGGAGAGGACTCCTTTGAAGAATGTCTCCACCTCGCCTAGGTTGGCACTCCTGAGGCTTAATTTAGAACAGGCTGGGAGCTCCAGTGGTTTTTGTTCTTGTTTTTTGGTTTTGTTTTTATTTTTCTGTAAGTCTAAGTTTACTGAACACAAGGACTGGATTTCTTTTCTAAGTCCTCATTATCTAGCACTGGTCTGGCATCTGCGCTATGTTATTTGAATTGATTTCACTGTATTTACACTGACTTCATTTGAGTTATAGGACATGATAAAATGAAACTTTATTATACACTCCCTACACCTCCATCCAGGAATTAGGGAGAAACAAATTTGGCCCCTAAACTCTTTCTTGTCATGTTAATGCAGAATTCTTTGTGACATAATCCAGACAAGGAAGGGGTGAACACTATTAGCATAATAAAACCAGGGTATTAGTTGGCAAGAAGTATAATCAAATTTAAGTTAATGTGCAGAATATGAATTTCTTTCACAGATCCAGGAAAGTCATGAAGAAATTTCAGAAATGGCTCTTGACAATAGCATCATCTATTTTATCTTAGACTGGGGAGCAGAAGATATAGGAAGGAATTAATCTCTGCACAGAATTCTAATCCTTTCCCCTCCTCCTAGTCTCCAGCCAGCGAAACGGTTTCATGAATACTGAACTCATCCAAATTTAGGTGACACTAGAAAGACTCAGTGAGAATGGGAGGGGCTGGAGGAGTAAGGTTGAACCTGGTAGAAAATCGGAAATGGGGGGAGACCCCAAAAAGAGGAAGGAGGGGAAATAGAAACAAGAAAGAGTGGGTGAATTAGTGAAGTCATAGAACCTCTCCACATGCAGGATCCCTGCCCTACAACCCACCCTAGGAGGCCCCAGTGACTCCAGAGCCATTCAAAATGTCCTAAGAATCTGAACTGCCTAGAACTTATCATCAAGGTTCTCAAATTATGGTTATCCATAATGATACTAAAAATGTATTCTTCTGCCCAAAAGAGTTAAGGCTATATTCCTGAGGCAAGTAGACTTAATAAGAATGTATGAGTTAAAAGTCCAAGTGTACACACTAAGTGACCTCAAATCAGAAATGAGATGGCTGTCTGAATCCTTAGCTCTAATTGAACAGAGCTGAAAAAAAAACAGAGAAAAGACTTATTCAAGCTGCCTTTGAAAGAAGCATCAAACAACCACCAATCAAATTTCCAAGAATATTTTTTTAAGAATCTCAGAGTAGAAATAAAAAGGACTTAAGGATGATCTTAAGCAAACATAAGCTATAATGAGGAACTGTCTAAGCCAGAACATGAGGGAGCAGGAGGCAGGCAGACTGGGAGGAGAAAATGCAGCCAGATGAAATGGACATCTGTGAGCTCAGTCTGCTATGGTGGAGCAGGAAGTTTAGGTTGAAATTAGATAAAATTAAATGTATTCCTATGTGTGTAAATTCCCCCCTTGGAGAAAGGTTGTCCATCTAAAGAAATGATGAAGACAAAGGCCAGCCTTCCAGTGTGAAAAGCAAAGGGGGCGGGGCTTTCGACAGTGCTGTCTATGTTGAAAAGATCACAAACAGGGAAGCTGTTTCTAGTGCCTGCTATGTCATGACCTTGGGAAGTGACAAGGCAGAGAACACAGAGAGAAGCTTTAGAGCCAGCAAGTCGAGATTCCGATTCCTTTCACTGTTACTAACAATACAATGTGGATAGAAGACCTCACTTTTCAGAGTCCTAATTTCATCAGTAGTAAAGTCTCATGAGGTTCTTAAATCAGACATATACATATGACTCATGTCTAAGGTTCAAGATGTAGTCGGCAGGCATGACTTAGTCACATCTTTAGGGAAAATTTTTTCATGTAAAAATGAGACAAGATTAGAAGATTTTTAAGTTTCCTTCTAGCTCTAAAGTTTTCTGATTCTGAGGGCTGGCCAGATAGCTCAGTGGATTAAAGTGCCTGCTTAAACAGGCACAAGGACCACAGGCACAGGGACTGGGGTTCAATCCCTGGTATGCCATGCTGACACTGCCCACAGAGTGCCCTGAGCTGGCGATTGAGACTGGGTGTGGTGGCGAGTACCTGTAATCTCAGTGCTTGGGAGGCTGAAAACAGGAGAATCACTACGAGTCCAATCCATGTAGTAAGACCCTATAGGCCCTGTACTAAATATATATTTTTTTAAAAGACACACACACACACACACACACACATAAAGTTTTCTGATTCTGTGACAGAAGATGATAGGAAAGACTTGTGAAACATGAATGAAAGATGTAGAGACAGATGTTTAACCTCTGTGGGATATTTTCTTTTGCATGCAATTGAGACAATAATAATAACAACAATATCAGCCCAGACCTCAGCAGGAGTGCTGTAGCACCAGGCTGCTGCTGGCAGTCTGACCCACCTTCACCTTCAAGCTGTCTCTGTTTTGCTCTCCTTGGCACAGAGCAGCAGAGGTGCAGATGAACCAACCAACCTGACCCTGAATAAGGACGATACCTAGGGAGAGAAGATAGAGCCAGGGAGAACATACAGACCTGGCCAGCAGCTTTAAGGATACTTTTAACCTTTCAAAGTAACTGGGTAAGAGACAACTGTGGGAGCCACTTCAGAGATGTGGGCAAGACATAAATCCCTGAGAAGTTTAAGCTCAGGCTGGGAAGGATAGGAGCCTTGTCCTTCATATGGTAAAACCAGGTCCTCCATTTAATGTCCTGTTGACATTAAATTCAACAGTTTGTTTGGATTCCCCACTCCCTGGCCTACATCTAGCAAAGACCAGCAGAGGTACATTTTTATTTCCCATCTACCAATCTGAGCAACGACAGGCCTCAGCTTGGACAGTTACCACAGTCAGCAGGGAATGAACAGAGGGTCCTCTGGTAAAGGGAGGGCACCTCACAAACCCACAGGGCCAAACCCTAGGTGCAGAAAATTATGGCAGATTAAATTCCAAGAATGCAGATCTTGTAAAGAAACCACTCAGTCAAAACACATGGAAGAATTTTTTTACTATTTTTGAGTTGTTTTGACTTTTTTTAAAAAAAGAGAATTAAAAATGATAAAAATGATATCAAATTTCAAAACAAAATGGTAGGAAATTACCAATGGCTTTTATACTGCATTTTGTTGTCTTCACAGTAGTTGCTTAGGTTACCAGATATAAGCCTGTAAGATTGATCAAACAATGTAAGCACTAACTGTGCCTTTCAATTAAGTAATAAAAAATAGTAGTACAATTATCCTAGCTACCTTGTATATCTTTTAGTTTCATTATTTCTCATTTTCCTTCACTTGTTTTTGAGAGGTTGGAGCATTTATTTTTTATTTATTTATTTGTTTGTTTGTTTTTGTACAGGGAATCAAATTTAAGATCTTGCAGTTTCCAGGCAGGCTCTGCACCTCTCAGCTATATTCCCAGCCTGAGGTTGGGGGGGTTTTCTCCCTTTTTTCTTTTCTCTTTCCATTTTCTTCTCTTTGCTCTTTTTCTCTTTTAACTCTTTTCTTCCCACCTATCTTATTTTAATTATTTTTATAGTCTCTGATTTTTGTTCTTGTTTATTCTTTTCTGTGCCTGCTTTAAAGCTAATACTATCAATTCCCTTTTACACTGAAATAGGAGGCTTAGCTCACTTTTCTCTCTTTCCTTTTGTCTTCTATCTCCTACTGCTTCATCCTCTGCTTCTCCATCATCTCTACCTTTACTAGTATGATGATTATGCTCTATGGATCTTTAGTTAGCCAATTAACGCTATACTATTACTGTTGAAACACAAAATTATTGTGTTTAAAAGCCATGGAAGTTAAACAATACACTCTTAATAATCAGTGGGTTACAAAAGAAATCCAAGAAGAAACAAGACAATTCCTAGAACTAAGCAATAATGCCATTATATTTGAGAACACATGCTATTCAATGAAAGCAGTTTTAAGAGGGATTTTTTTCTAATGCATTTGGTACAGGAACTCACTACATAGCTGGGACTGGTAATTATCCTGTTTTCAGCCTCCCCAGCACAGGGATTATGGGCATGCACCACCACACCAGGTCCTGATGGCCTGCTAAGCATGCCCAAGGGTGAGGGAGGGGCTGGCACAACATGTGATGCCCTGGATCAAACCCCAGTCCCTGTGCTTGCCTAAGCATGTGCTTAGTCCACTGAGCTATCTCGCCAGCTCAAGAGAGAATTTTGTAGCAGTGAATGCTCATGTTAAAAAAAAGTGAGCCAAAATAAATAACAATGCACTTCAAGGTCCTAGGAAAATAAGAAAAATCCAAACCCAAAGCTTCACAAGAAAGGAAAATATAAATATCAGAGTAGAAATCAGTGAAACTGAGACTAAAATAAGCACAAAATAATGAATCAAATAGCTGCTTATTGAAAAGAACAAGCAAAATATACAAACCCTAAGCAAATCTTACTAAAAATAAAAATAAAGAAAAGACTTGCATCAGTTCCACTAGACATGAAAAAGGTAAAGTCACAATGGACACAGACAAAATAAAAAAGATTAACAATTGCTTTGCAAATCTGTACACCAATAAATTGGAAAAGTCAGAAGAAACAGATATATTTCTAGATGCATATAAATCACCAAAGCTGAACCAACAATACCTAAGAACACTCAATAATCCAGTAACATGTGATGAAATAAAAGGAGTAATTAAAAATTGCCAGCTAATAAACAATCGCCAGCTAAGAGAAGCCAAGGTCCAGGTGGAATCAGTGCTGAATTGTACAAAAGCTTCAGGGAAGGCCTAACACCAACACTTCTCAAGTTCTTTAATGAAACTGAAAAGGAAAGAATATTCTCACAGTAATTTCTGGAAGCAAAAGTTACTCTGATTCCAAACCAGATAAAGATCTAAACAAAGCAGAGGATTACAGGCCAATCTCATTAATGAGCACAAATGAGGAGCTCTTCAACAAGATTCTGCTAAATAGGATGTGACAAGTCATCCAAAAAATCAGACACCACAAATAAGTACACTTCATCCTGGGAATGCAAGGATGGTTTAACATATGAAAATCAATAAATGTAGTACATCACATAAATAGAAATAAGGACAAAAATGTGAAATATGAAAAAGCCTTTGACAAAACCCAACATCCATCTTTATAAAAACCGGAAGCAAATGTTATCGGCAGACCTTATTTCTGTCAGATAAGATCCATTTATGATACAATTACTGCCAACATGAAAAAATAAAATGTTGGGAAAAACTGAAAAAAAATCAGGAACAAGACAAAGATATCTACTATCACCACTCCTATTTAACATAGTACTAGAAACATTAACAAGAGCAATTAGACAAAAAAGAAATAAAAGGGATATGTATAGGAAAGTAAGAAGTCAAATTATCATTATTTGCAGATGATATGATCTTCTACATTGAAGAAATCTACCAAAAGGCTCTTAGAATTGATAACCAAATTTAATAATGCAGCAGGATACAAAATCAAAACTATTCACATATACTAATAATGAAATCACTGAAAAAATGCCCTTTGCAATAGCATCAAGAAAAATTGACTACACAGGAACTACTCTAAGAAAGTTAAAGACTTCTAGAATAAAAGCTTCAGTGTTCTGAAAAGAACATCAGAAAACAGAAATGTATCCTGTTCCTGAATAGGTACACCTAAAGTAGTCAAAATGGCCATAACTCCAAAACTATATGCAGATTTAATCCAATCCCAATCAAATATTGTTAGCATTTTTCACAGAACTGAAGAAAACCATCCTAAAATTCTAAGCTTCACTTTGGAAATATGATTCTGAATGATCTTATGTATAGTCATTAATGGTTCTCCAGGCCACTTACCATGCAAACAGGGGGATACTGTACTACGACACTCTTCTGAACTTGCCTTGCTCATTTTTTCTAGTTAAATCTTTGCCAAGAGTTTCCATCACTTACCTCATTAATTAACTAATTAATCATAGTAAGACTGGGCATTACAGGGAATTGTCTAAGGCAGGGCAAAGGAAGAGTTAAGTAACGTTTTGGATTAGGGAAAGGCAATTATAGATTAATAAGAGATGAGATTTCTAAACAAGAAATTCTCAACTATCAGAAAAATGTGGAACAGTCAAGATCACAACTTAGTTGCCAGTCTCAATGTGTACATAAGAAGGCAAGAAAGGTGAGAGATTACCAATAGAAGGGCAAGAGTTAAGTCTTTCTCCATAGGGAGCAGTCAGTGTCTTGGTAGAGAACAGTGCAACTCGTGCACAACTACAACACCAGTGAAAAATTGTGACTTGGGAGAGAACCCTGGTGGGAGACCCCTAGATTATAAAGAAGGCCTTCCTGCCTGGGTATCAGCCAAGTGCTGACATAGCTGAGACTCTGAGGTCACATTATTTTTTTTTTGGTGGAACCGGGAATTGCACTCAGGCCCTTGTGCTTGCCGAGAAGCGCTTATTCTACTGAGCCATCTCCCTGGTCCCTCACATTCTTATAGATTTCATTTGGCTCATCCTCCAGAGACATGAACCACACCCAAGATGCTCTGGGCTTCACTCTTGGAGGATAATCCTGAATTACCTTACAGTCACTGATGGCTCCCCAGACCCCTTACCATACAAGCAGAGGGGTGTTACAACCCCTTTCTGTACTCATCTTGTTCATTTATTGTAGGTAAATCTATGTTCAGCATCTTCATCTCTTATCCCACCCACCTATTGCAATAGCCCATTTACCACTTCACATACATGATCTTTTGCTCCCAGGTGCCACAACTTCACATGAGCTATTTCCATTTCTTAGCAATATCTTCTTATTCACATTTCCTTAAAAGGCACATATATCTTCCAAGGGCAGCTCAAATTCTAACTTACCCCCAAGGTTTTTCCAGGTACCTCCCTTCATGATGTCTACTTGTCTCCCTATTATAATGTGTGTCTTACCATTTAGATTTAAAATGCCCCCCAAAGTCTCATGTGTTCATAAGTGGAACTTTTACAAGGTGATTGAATAATAATGATCCTAACTTTATCAATGGATTAATCCATTCATTAGGTCATAAATTTCTGGCATTTTTGGGAAGTGATGGAAATCTGAGGTAGGACCTAGTTGAAGGAAGTGGATCATGGGGGCACAAACTAGGGGGCTATATCTTGTACTATCCCCTTCCTTTCTGGTTGGTTCTCTTTCTGCTTCCTGGAAATGAACAGTTTTCCTCTGCTATAACATTCTGCTATGGTATTTCTGCCTGGCCACAGGTCCAAAACCAGGGAGTCAGCCAACCTCAGACTGAACCTCTGAAACAACTAGCTAAAATAAATCTTTTCTACTTTAGATTGTGAATGTTAGGTATTTTTGTCCCAGCATGGGAGGTTGACAAATGTAATTCACATTTCCTATAGATAAATGTTACCAGTGACTGTTGGTTACCCCACAAAACTGCACATCATTGAAAGGGAAGGAGTCTTACCTATAATAATAACAGAGTCTAATACTGAGCTCTTCCCAACTAAGTCTCATGGGGCATTTGTTACCAAAAAATGTGCATCAGAGTCTTCAGGTGCTATAATACTTTACCACAGATTATGTAGCACAAAGCAATGAAAATTTACTATCTCATAGTTCTGAATACAAGGGGCCAAAAATCAAGGTGTTGGTAAGGCTGCTGTCTCAGGTACTCTTCTCTCATTGCTGGGACAAAATGTCTGACACCCAATATTAAGGAATGAAAAGTTTATTTAGCTTACAGTTAATGAAGGTTTTAGTCCATAATTGGTTGGCTCCAAGAGGCTTATAGCAAAAGCAGCCTTTCATGGCAGTGGAAAATGGCAGAGCCAAGGGAGGAGCAGCAGCTTTGGCAGCTAGCTAGCCTCTCTCCCGTATTATATTGTTATGCAGATTACCCACCACAGAGTGGGTGCAGCACTCAAACTCATGATCCCAGCATTGGATCATGAATTAGTCATAAACTCTAGAAGCCCAGCCCATGACTACATGAGGTTTGGGGGGGACGCCTAGATATAAACCATAACACCTACATTCCTTGCCTCTTCCTTCTGGTAGTTGCTGGAAGTCCCTGGTGTTCCTCGGCCTGCAGCTACTGCACTTCCATCTCTGACTTTATCATCACATGCCATTCACCTTTTGGGTGCCTACATCTGTGTCCCATCCTATATACACCAACCATATTGGATTAAGGCTTATTCTAACCCCCTATGGTTTTAACAATACATCTGTGTCAACCTCATTTCTAAATGAGGTCACATTCCAACATACCATCTTTTAGGAGTGGGAGACAATTCAGCCTATAAGAAGAAGGGCATCGAAGGAACATTGTGACCCCAAGGAATCAATGAAAGCTACAGATGTCCAAGTCCAAAATGCATACTTAAACCCAACCACAACCAGAGAGAAGGAGAAGAGAAAAACAATGCAGTGTCCATTAGTGAAGACGTTGGAGACAGAATCAAGGAGAAAAGATAGCGAGAGGAGTAGATGTAAAAAAGCATAGATAAAAATACATACCTTGACTCTTTTCCTCTATCTCTGGCCAGGAGGCTGTGAATGTGACTGTTAACAGTACCCAGGAAAAGCACGAGGAGCCTGGGGCTTTCTATGGCAAAGTAAGGGTGACCACAGAACCCATCCTTGCTTCTTCCATCAGAGCAGCTCTCTCTTTTTTCCCCAACTCTGATGACTGCAGCTTGACTCTACTAATGGTGAATTTAATGAGATTTTCAGTAAATGAATTCCGGATTTTCTTTCTACCCCAAGTAATTATAAAGCTCAGCAATTTTTTTCCCCTAACTTGCTGCTGATTTTCTAATTACTCTTGCTCCAAATAGGACAGTTAGCATTAAAATGAGACCATGCTGAGGTTGTGGGTTCACTCACATCTGCTTTGCTTTTTTCCTTAATTTGACAGTGTAGTTTCATGGACAGAGAGCAGCAGGTGATTCCCACATTTTACAATGATAGGTTTGTACCCACAAACACAAAATATCCTCACTGGCATCAAGGTAAAAATGTCCAATCGGAACAGCTTATCAAGATGTACCCTCCAGGTGGAGTGAAGTGAGTCTTTGGAAGAGTGCAGCAGCCTTTTCTCCAAATAGGTACCAGAGAGGACATTTCCCTTTACTTCTTACCAGGAAAGGAAGCAGCTTGGCCTTGGAAACCTGAAGTGAAATTCTTAATGTTACGAAAGTCCCTTTTATGAAAGGGCATATATTAAACTTCAGATGAAGGGGCAGGAGCTGTTAAGAAGCAGGAAAGAAAATTCAAGTAAAAAGAGCAAGTTGACAGCCTCAAGTAAGCGCGGTAGTAAGAAAATATTCAGATTGGTGTAGAATATATTACCACACTTACAGGAGCATGCCTGGAATATGTTGCAGAGAAGAGCCCCTGGCTTCCAGGTAGATTTCCCCAACATTATGTTGACCTAATAAAGAGATATTTTCCTCTTACTGTTATAAAAAACTTTACTTGAGGTAGAAAAGAAAATTTCAAAGGAGGTGTGATTAAAGCAACCCGCAACGTTTCATCATGAAAGAATCCTCAGTTAAGTTGTTCATTCATATATCTAATTTTTAAAAGATCTTGCGACAAATCAATTTGCTACATTTTTGCTTGCCTTCACCCTAATGAAAGCTGCTCACCTGGATATTTTATCCTCTCCTTCTCTCTCCACGCTCTGGTTCTCATTTGTTCCCCTTCAATATCCCCAGAGTTAGGGAACAAGAGAACAGTCTCCAGACTACTATAACAGAAGAAGAAGAAACTTGGATTGTTTATCCTACTCTAAGTCCTAAATTCTTGCTCTATCCCCCAGTGTTCTTTTCATGTTATACTTCATCTTTAGGAGTAAAGTGATTTCCTGGATTTGAGAGTTCAGAGTTATAAGGAAATTATTGTGAACTTGAAATTCAGAGACCTGGGTGTGAATCCTGTCTGAATCATTGATGTGCCATGTGTTCTTGATCAGCTTCAATTCTTGTAGCCTTATCTTTCTGCCATATAGTGCTGAAACAAACAACATTCTTCTCCAAGTTACTATGAGAATCCAAGGACATGTAATTGCTGACATGTAATTGGCCAAAGTAACATCAGTCCTCTTACAAACAACTTAGTAAGGAGGTCTTCAGAATCTTGGATGGAAAAAAGCACTGAATGACGGTTTTGCTGGACTCTACATTTATGCTGGTTCCCCAAAATCTTTCTTTCTTTCTTCTCCACACCCCTCACTGGTCTCAGAGGCAGAGCAAGACTGAGAAGTTATGGCCTAAGGGCTCTGTTCATCTTGTTTCTATACCATCTGGCCTATGACCCATCATTAGTCCTTGTATGGCTCCTGTCTAAAGAAAACTCTTGTGTTTTGCCTACGGAAGATGGTTCCCTAATGAATGTCAAATAACAATAAAGCTTAAGTGTCTTCATCAGACACTTGAGCAGGCATCTGTCCTCCCAGCAGTAAAATATGCTGTGGCTCTGGAAACAGCTAAGGAATTTGAAACTGGGTTTCTGCCACTTAGAGGAGAGCTGTGAATAATTTCAGTCACTAACTTAGTTAGGAAGGAAGCCCTTATAAGGCTGTAACTAAGCCATGGAGGCTCCTTCCATAAGTTTAGGGAAGAAGAAAGACTGCAGGGGAGAGCCAGGTGCCCAAAGAAGCAGCAGTTATGCAGATCCCTGTGAGAACAAGTCCTCCCTCTGCCTATTCTGTAATCTTCCTCCAGGTTCTTTGAACACCAACCCTAAGAATACCACCTGCCAGAAGCAGCTGCACTCAGCATTTCTGGTCTGCCTTTAGACCCAGTGCATGTACCCACTGGTCAAGAGGGCCTCAAAATCATAAGCAGAAAAATAAATCCTCAGGTAACAGCTACCTCTATTGAAGGAGTTCAAATGCCCACAAGTCAATGAGTTACATCCAAAGGCCCTGTAAAGACAAGCAGACAGGGTCATGATGTTGTCTTCAAAACTGAATAAACATAAAAAATACAAAGCACTGTGAGGTAGATTTGAACCTGATATTCTAAAGTTCAAATCACAGTATAATTACTAGTCAGCTAGGATAAGTCATTTAACAAAGTTGAATCTCTGTGTCCTAGCATGGCAAGTTGGGTGTAAAAAGAAGGGCAGGCATTAAAGTAGAACTTGACATTCTTCTGAAGTTGATGGAAGGATTAAACATAAGACATTATACACTGTCTAAAATGTGTCTGGTATTCAGTATGCAGTAGACAGAAAACACTTCTCAGAAAACTAAGGAACAGGATGTTTGACATTGTCTAGGGGAAAGAAACAAAGCCAGATGAGCCTGACAATTATCCCCAGTAGGGATTATCAAACCCAAGATCGCTCACTAGTAACTCATTAGAAACTCTTGAATCAAACACAGTTCAACAAACAATTCTATCTTGGTGGGACATTCTACATTCTTATCAGGGAAATAAAATAACCTCAATGTATTTAGTTTTTCAAGATAGATAGATAGATAGATAGATAGATAGATAGATAGATAGATAGATAACCAATAAGAAATATGGAGAAATGAAAACTGAGCAATAACAGTGCATGGAGCCACTCCTAAGATGAACCATTTCATGGAGGAGGCCTCCTTGTACCTCACATCAAATGACTTCTGTGGAGCAAAACTGAGCATATTTATCTCATTTGTGAGGACACAAATCTAGAAGATAACTGAATTATAAAATTAAGATTCACAATATTTCACTAGCCTTACATTGTGGATTGAGACTTATAATCATCAAATTCTTCAGTTTCAAAACAGGAGCTGGGGATGGGGTCTTGCAGCTCAGTGTAAAGGATTTCTGTTTCTAAAACCAAAATAAACATAGAAAGTTTGAGTAAAAAGGACACAAAATTTCTCTCTTCTAAAGGGAAGTAAAATTACTCTGAATCTAAATATCCAGCCCATCCACAAAAATCGGAAAGCAGATACAGTGGTGTGTTAGGGATCTTTAGAGAAGCAGAACCAAAGGGCTGGGGAGTGACTCATGGGATTTTAGGGGCCAAGCCCCATGATCTGGCAGCCGCAGGGTGAGGACCCGGTAAAGCTCGACATCAGTCCAAGCCCACTGATCCGAGAGCAGTGGGGACAAGTGAACCAATCGCATTCCAAGGGCAGGCAACTGATGTCCTGGCTCACACAGGCAAGCGAGAAGGGAATGAGTCCTCCTTTCCTCCACTGTTTGCTCTGCTCAGACCTTCAGCAGACTGGATGATTTCCACCCACACTGGAGAGGGCCATCTGCTTTATTCAGTCCAGAAACTTGAAAGCTAACCTCATCTGGAAACTCTCGTAGGCACGACCAAAACGAGTGTGGTCCAGGCAGGTTGACACACAACACCAGCCATCTCAAGTAG
>NDGM011187720.1:0-15726 GCA_002564305.1 Octomys mimax
TGGCTCAGTAGAATAAGTGCTTCCCTGGCAAGTGCAAGGGTCTGAGTTCAATCCCCGGTTCCAGAAAAAAAAAAAAAAGTCCCCATGTTAGGGCCAGCAGATAGCTCAGTGGATTAAAGCACCTGCTTAGGCAGATGCAGGGGGGACTGGGATTAGATCCCCTGCGTGCCAGCTCTGCCCCTAGGGCGTGCTGAGACAGAAATTGAGACTGTGCATGGTGGCGCACACCTGTAATTGGGAGGCTGAAAACAGGAGAATCACTATGAGTCTGATCTATTGAGACCCTGCAGACCCTGTACTAAATGCATTAAAAAAAAATTTCTTTACCCTGTAATTCCAATTTGGCTTTGACTGCAGCCACTTTATCTGCAGACTTGAACATAGTTATCAAAAATGACAGACTGGGTTCACTGAATGGTTTGAATGAGTGAAACTAGTGAGCAAGTTTTGCAATCCATTCTATCAATGGAATGGGTTGCCAGTGGTGACTATTTTTCTAAAAGAAATCTCCAGTGGCTATTTTAACTCAAAAACTCTGGCAATCTATATTTAGAAAGTCATCTCATGTCCATGTGTAAAAGAAGGCATGTGTACTCTGCATCTATCTCCTCACATAGTTGCATGAATAAATGTTAATGTGCTCAGTAATTTTAATCAAATTCTGCAAAATACTGCTAAGTTCAAGTGACATTTTTCAGCATTTCTCTATGGATAACACAATGTATAAACTCACATTCAGAAGCAAGCTCTTTGACTCAAGTAGTGAAACTAGAAATCTATTCAGTCATGGCAGCTGTTCCATCTGTGCATATACTGATACAAAATGACCAGTTAGGTTTTCCTGATAAGGAATCATTCAAAGGCTTGTATAGTTTGCACCCGTGGTACTGGCTGGCAACAAAGTGCACATCACATATTCTCAAAGTGCACACAACATATCTCACACATCCTCCTGAAAAAATATATCACTACAACATAGGCATTGTTGCATTGATGCCAATATCAGTAGAGTTGTCACTGTGGATTGTACACCATGGTGACTCAGTGATCCTAACCAGTGTGCCTCAACATCTTCTGCGATGTCATCAGTTCGCGTTATAGCGCTGGCTGAAAGAACACATGCCACCTTTGAACTGTGGCCCTTTCTAGAAGCTCACGACAAATGTCCTCAGCAGCAAGCAGGGTCAACTCTTTATCAACTAAAAGGCTTCTTACTGGTATTAGCAATGAAGCTAACGACTAGGAATGGTGCTGTCAATACAGACACATTTCATCAAGGGGTGGTGGCCTTCAATATTACTTGTGATCTCTGTGTCATGTTAAAAAATAAATAAATAAATAAACCCTCCAAACTCTGGTCCCTTCAATACAGGATATTTGGTCTCCATATGGAGAAATCCCGAAGGCTTCGTGGCTGTGTTGGTTCACTGATTAACATATATTATACAAGCAGGCCTTAAGAATGTATATCACTGTAGCCATGATCCTATAATGTAAGTGGGATTCTTGGTATTTTCCTTCAAGGGCAGCTTTCTTCTTTTTTGGCAGTATCAGACTTCTGCTCTGACATCATTAGGTCTGTCCCCCTTTTTAAAGAAGTTCTCCAATGGGGGAAAAAAAATGTTTAATTCACTTTAGCTTGTGAGCTTATGAAAATGGACTAAAACAAGTGGCTAATCCAGAAAAAAGGCACAGATCAAAGTAGCTAAATAAAATAACACATGGGCCACAGTGAGGACTAAACTAAGTGTCAGAATCTGACTTAAAAGTTTGCCACAGATGCAGTTATACAAGTGAATTATAACTTGCCACTATAAACCCTGCTACTCCTTGCAGCTTAACTGCTACATGAATTTTGATGGATCTACAAACAACAAATTTATTATGGTCTGTGCAGTTAAACCCCTCTGCTAATGTTAATCTGTATTTGCAGCCTCTCCTCAAGGCTAGCATCAATACTTCAAATCCACCTCAGTTCTTCATACATTAGATTCTCATAATGAATATGCAGTCTGGATCCCTACCCTGTACAAATCACATTAAAGTTCCCACACTTATGAAAATCTATTTCTGTTCCTGATTTCACATAAGGTGGAGGGAGCTCAGCAGGTAAAGGAAGCAATAGGGAGTCACTGTAAATACCACTGAAGCTTTACTTGCTGACTGCTATTCACCTCCTGCTGTGTGGCCCAGTTCCTGGCAGGCCACAGTAGTGGAGTCTTGGGACTCCTGGCCTAGAGAATATTATGCAATAGTCAGGAGCACACCACAGAACCAGCTCTATAAACTCCTACAAATCACTAATTGGAAAAATACTGGGAATTAATAAATGGGAGAATTTAATAGCCAACAACAACAACAACAAAAGTAAACATAGCACACAAATAACACAATAAAAATGAGCTTGTATATTTATTTATTTGTTTCTTGTTACAGGGTCTCTCTACACAGTTCAGACTCATAGCGATCCTCCTATCTCAGTCTCCCCAGTGCTGAGGTCACAAGCATAAGTCACCACACCCCACTTCAGTTTCTGTGGCCAGCAGGGCACACCTGAGGTTCTAGGGCCAGCATGGCATGTAGTAACCAGGGACTGAACCCAGGTCCTTGCACTTACCCAGCAGGTACTTAAACTGCAGAACTATAAAAACTGGCTTGTATTTTCAAAACTGGCATTTTAATTCTAGTCGAAACGAAAACAGAATCAACCTGATACCCAACTGATTTCAGTCTATATTACTGTAAACTCAGATTTCAGGATGATGCTTTTACTCAATTAAAAGGAAGAGCTAAACTGTTAAAAGGAAGAGCTAAAATGTTCAGCCTCTTGACTCACTTCCAGGACATCATGCTGTAATGTTAGTTCCTCTGCCTCAGTTTTTAGTTGCTTTATTTATTAATTTATTTTTGTCTTTTTGAGACAGAGTCTCACTATGCAACTCAGGCTGCCCTTGAGTGCACTTTGTAGCCCAAGCTGGTCTCAAACTCACAAGGATCCTTCTGCCTCAGCCTCCGGAGAGGTGGGATCATATGCATGCACCACCACGCTCCACTAGTTCCTCCTGCATGTTCTCACAAACCACGCTCCTCTGCACTCATGTCAGCTTTCTCTCTTTTAGTGTCAGCACAGAGAATGGACACGAGCAGCTTCTATGCTGATGGTCCCTTCATTAGGTGACAGCAACCCAATGCACACTAATCTGATGAGGCTCAGGGAACACTGCTAGCAAACAGAGCTGACTGCTGCTTTACACAGTACTTAACATTTTATTTTGTCTCTACACTAAGAAGCACACGAGTGATTTCATATTTTCTTGAAGAGATGAGTACAAGATAATCAACATAATTATAATGCACATAAAAATGATATATAAGATATTTCCTATATGTCAGTATTCTAAATAGTTGATCTTATTTCATTATCACCACATGCTCTAGTTTATAAATAAAGCTCAGGCATTTAAGAACCAGTCCACACCAGGAAATAAATAAACGTAATTGATCAGTTTTGTACTAAAGAGGCTAACAGAGGGAGAACTTTCATACAGACTAATAAAACTCTGTGCCTTCCAAAACTATAGTACAGAAACTGCTCTCTCATGTTCCACATTATCCGGCAATCTGCCAGGAGTGTTCTATACAATGCAGAAGCACATCAAAGGACCACATAAAGCTCTGGCCAGCAATAATGTGGTCCTTCCACTTCTTACCTAATATCATCAAGCAAATCAGTACACCTACACAATAAAAAAATAAATCCTTAGCTCAGACCAGGAGTATAAGGAAGCTGCACACACACAAACTCACACAAACTCACACACATACATACACACACACACACACACACACACACACACACAGAGTTAATTCCTCTTTTTGTACCTTCTCAGAACAAGAAATAGGAAATAGATACACTTCTTTTGGCAGAAGAGGTAAGATGTAGTCAAGAGAAAACTACAAGGTTTTGGATTGCAATCTTTGTAAGTAAAAACTTTTCACTATCAAACCTAAGACCACGGTACCGTCAATCTGACTCAATAATCCTGATTAAAATTTTCTATGGCCATATTGTGGAATTTTTAAATTTTTACTACCAATAAATATACTACAGTCATTAGAGAGAGACATGTCATTGTCATCAGAAATATAGTCAGCACTAAGAAAAACAGAAAGATTCTATATAAATATACAAGCATGGAAGCATCTATAAACGAGCACTTATATGCATACACACTCTCAAAAGCAGCACTGTTTATCAAGTATTCTTGTGCATGAGATCTTACACTGGATATTAAAAAATAAAAAAGTGAATAAAGTACCACTGTTTATAGTAACTATGTGTATGTTTTTTGATATGTTTATAGGTAAGTATCTTAGAGGATTCAATTACTAAGGACTTTTTAAAGATGCTCTTTAAAGAATTTTTGACATGAATAAATATTACTGTACTCACCGCTAAAATATCAGCTCCTACAGGTAGTAAGTTTAAGAATGCAAAGAGCTGGACAGTCAAGATGGTGTAGACTTGTGTAGCCGAAAGCATAAGCATCCCTATGGAGAGCAGCATCTCGTCGGAAAGTCACCTGGGAGAGAAGAACATGAATGACAATGAGCAATGGCAGCTTCTTCCCAAGAAGAAGCCACTGGCTACACTGATTCCCCAATGTCAAAAATACCTAACCACTAAAATTAAATTTATTTCAAAAGCCTAAGAATTTAAATGTATTTGGATATTAGGTAAACATCAAAGGTTAGTCAATATAAATACCTACATAAATTGGGAGGGGATTATATGTTATGATGTGTGATGTTCAAATACCAACTCCCATGATAAATATAATCATATACTGTAAATTTGTACTATTAAAATAAAACTTTTTAAAAAGCATATAACTCACAGTGACACTAACCTTTGTTTTAACCACAAAGCAAACTATCTGCCATAGTACTTAGAGGAAGAAAAATTTCAGTGAAAATGTTTTAAAAACACATGGGCACATCTTTACTTTAATATTTAAATTGAAAATTTTCTATAATTTCTAAAAACATTACCCTCTAGTGTTTAATATGAATATACACATAAATTTACATGTGCATAGTAGCTTATAGTTATAGAGGTTGAATCCCAAAATACAAAATGATTTGATTCTTGGTTAACATTCAGTCCTTTCACACCCAAAACCCAAATTTCCCCAAACCTGAAACTTTTTGAGGTTATAGCACTCAAAAAGTTTCTAGTTTCAGACCATTTCAAATTACTGATTTTTTTTTTTTTTATTATGAATGCTTAACTGGTAAAATCCCTTTGTCTTTGCAAACTTTGTTGCCAACTGTTTGAAAGTATAATACATGACTGACTTTACAAACGAGCACTGATACTTTAATCATATCATTAAGTATAACCAAGGCACAGTATCAATTTTAACAATGATTACAGCTGATAACTGTTCTGTTGGAAGCTACCACGTAAACTCAAACTTTAAATCTTTGAATCTCATATTGTACATTGTGAATAATTTTTGAATTAACATTCTACATAGTCACTAATATCAGAGATAAATTAAAGGTCAAAACATTTTAATGCACAGATATATTCCACAGAAGCAAAGTATAGATTAGTGGTCAACTGGAGGTCCAGGGAGAAAAGGAGGACAGTTGAGAATGAGGAATAAATGCTAATTGGCACAGGTTTACCAGAAGGATGATAAAATGGTTCTAAAATTAGATTGCAGCTATGGTTGGATACTTCACAAGTATCCTGAAAATTATAGCACTATATACTTTGAATTTTGGGGTGTGTAAGCTTTATTGACATAAAATTGTCTTAAAACTACAGATTTGTTGGCAATAGTTTTTGAAGTAAAGTATATATGATAACAACCCGCTGGGGAGATAGCTCAGCAACATAAGTATGTGCCTGGCAAACACAAGGTCCCAAGTTCGATCCCTGGTGCCGAAAAAAAAAGAAAAAAGAAAGAAGAAAGAAAAGGCTATTTTGGGCTGGGAAGATGGCTCAGTAGAGTAAGGGCTTGCCTGGCAAGCGCAAGGGCCTGAGTTTAGTCCCTGATTCCACCAAAATAAATAAATAAATAAATAAAAGAGTGGTAACAATCCACTATGCTGAAAAGAGTTAACAGAGCAGGCCTGAGATTGCCATCCTTAGAAAGGCCTGTTTACATTTGTGAGGTTGGTCTTTGACTGACATCTGTGAATTTAGATTTCAGCATGGCTCCCACCATTTTCTGTTATAAGTTTTATGTTGGATATGGCTTATGTTGAATACCTATTTTCCTTCTAGGAGTCTGAAATTTGGGTACATGCTAGGCAGAGGGTTTAGACATGAACAATCCCCAGTACAAGCCCCGGGCAATAAGTCTCTAATAGCCTTCTTGGTATGCACCACATAGGCACTACCACAACTCATTGTTGGAGGAATTAAACACATCCAGTATGATCCTACTGGGATAGGACTCCTGGAAGCTTCTATTTGGTTTATTCTGGACTTTATCCCACAAGACTTTTCCCTTTGCTGATTTTTGCTTTGTTTCCTTCTGCTGTAATAAATCACTGTCATGAGTAAAACCATACGCTGAGATCTGTGTGTAAGTCTGTCCTAGTGAATCCCTAAATATGCACAATGCCTAGCCAGAAATCACATCACAAAAACAAACAAAACTGTATAAAATAAGATACTGTTGCTATTAAACTTTACTTTGAAGAATAAGTATTATCAGGTTGACCAGTGACCTATTTGGGAGACTAAATCTGAATAAGACCTGACTTTCCTTCTAAATTTCAGATACTTCCAAGCAACTTTGAGATAGGGGAAGAAAGAGTTTGAGGGGAAAATGACAAGGACAAAGGACTAATAATGCCCAAAACAACTAATATCAACCACATATTAAATTGTATGAATTGCTATAGGCATGTTACTGAGTTAACTCATCTAATCCTAACAACTTCTATTGGTGGAGAAAACAGACACTGATTTTGCCCAAAATCAAATAATGAGCCAAAATTCAAACCCAAGTGTATCTAAAGGTCACAGCACTAAGTCTAACTAAAAGGACTGAGTATGGTCTCTGCCTACATACATTCAGGGTTTTAAACCAATGAGTATAGCAGAATAGCAACCAGATAATTTCTTTTGTGTATGAGAATGTGGAGGAATGTTTAATAATATGAAGTATGCTTTGTTTAAACTGCTTTGGAACTTACTATCAATATCCTTAATAAAAAAAGATACAAAAATGTTTAATAAAATGCATGCAAACCAAATTCAACACATTAAAATGATTATACATTATGATCAAGTTGGTTTCACTCCAGGGAGTCAAGGATGGTTCAACATATGCAAATCAGTAAGTGTAATATACCACATAAATAAAATCAGGGATGACAATGACATAATCACCTATCTCTGTTGGCACAGAAAAAGCCTTCAACAAAATTCTACATCATTTCATGATAAAGACCCTGAAGAAACTAGATTAAAGGATAATACCTCATTAAATAACACTTACAACAAATATATAGCCATAATGATACTGAATGGTGAAATCTGAAAGCACCTGCTCTACAACCAGGAAGGAGACTATTCCTAGTCAAAACAGAACTTGAAATTTCACTTAGAGCAATCAGGCAAGAGAATTAAAAAAAAAAGTAACACAAATAGAAAGGAAAGAAATAAAATTATCCTCATTTGCAAACAATATGATCCCATCCTAAGACTTTTCGACTACAAGACTTTTACCACTGGACTTTTAGACCTGGTGAAGACAAAAAATAACAGGATACAAAATCAACATTAAAAAGTAGGTTTTTTTATACAACAACAATGAACTACTGAGGAAAAAAAACAGGAAAACAATTCCAATCGCAATAAAATACCTAGGAATCCACCTGAGGTGGTGAAAGAACTTTACAATGAAAACTACACATCAGTTTAGAAAGAAACTGAAGCAGTCAAAACATCTTAAAATTCATATGAACCACAAAAGATCCAGAATAACCACAAAAATCCTGAGCATACAGAGCAAGCCTACAAGTACAATACACAATTTCAAAATATACTAGAAAGTTAAAGTAATAAAAATAGAACAATACTGACACAAAAATAAACATATAAACCAATGAAATAGAGGACAAAGAAATCCACACAACAGCCACTGATTCCTGAAGGAAGGAGTCAAAAACACACAATAGGAGGGCTGGCCAAATAGCTCAGCAGATTAAAGCTCCTGCTTAGGCTGATGCAGCAGCAGGGGTTCCACCCCTGGTGTGTCCTGCTGGCCCGCCCCAGGGGCGCACTAAAACACCAATTGAGACTGGGTGTGGTGGTGCGCACCTGTAATCCCAGCTCTTTGGGAGGCTGAACACAGGAGAATCAGATCTATATAGTGAGAGCCTGTAGATCCTGTAGACTCTTACTAAAATACAAAAATAAAAAATACACACACACACTAGGGAAAAGGCAGTCTCTAAAAAACAGTGCTAGGAAAATTGGATATTCACATGTAGATGAGAGAAACTAAACACTATCTGACACTGTACAAACATCAATTCAAAATCGATCAAAGACCTATATATAAGACCTGAAACTGTAAAACTGCCAAAGAAAACATAGGGGAAACACTTTCAAGTCACAGACACAGGAAATAATACAAAGAATCAGCAGATGAGACTGTATCAAATTAAAAAGGGTTTGCACAGCAAAAGAAATAATCAACAAAGCAAAAGAACAGCCTACAGACTGAGAAAAAAATCTTTGCCACCTACTTTTCAACTCTGTTGACATCCACCTATAATCCTAGCATTCTGGGAGGGTAAAACAGAAGAATCACGTTTGAGCCCACCTCAAGCAACTTTACAAGACCCTGTCTCAAAGAGAAAAAGAGTAAATAAATTTAAACACCTCTTATTGTAAAGACTTTGCCTTCCATACATTCCTCCCAAAACAGGAATAGGTAAACAACTCAAAAACTTCATACCAAAAAACCAATAGCCCAATCAATAAATGGACAAATGAACTGAACTGACACTTTTCAAGAGAAGAACAAAGGGCAAAAAATACATTTAAAAATGTTCAAAATACTTAGCCATTCGTAGTGGCATGCCCTGTAATCCCAGCACTCAGAAGCTCAGTGAGGTAAGAGAATTCTGAGTTTCAGATAAGCCTGGGCTACACAGTTGAGGTACAGATCAGACTGAGTTACAAAGTAAGATTCTGTCTCAAAAAGCAGAAAAAAATAGAATATTTCAAAAGAATACCAAAACACAATGAATGCTTGCAATGGTGAACTTCTGCAGTGCTGGTGAGACTGTGGGAATTAGTAGCCACAATGGAAATCAGCATAGATGTTGCTCAAAAACTAAAAATACTAGGCTGAAGACGTGGCTCAGTAGGACAGTGCTTGCCTAGCATGCACAAGGTCCTGGGTTCAATCCCCACTCCTAGAAAAAAAAAAAAAACTAAATACAGAACTACCATATGACCCAGCTACACCATTATTGGTAAATACCGAAAGGAATTAAAGTCAGCTATAGGGATGACTCCAGACTACAAGTTTTTTATGGCACAATTCACAAAAATCAAGATATGGGAACTGAGCCATGTGCTCACTAATAGACAAATGGACAATGAAAATGCAGTAAGGGACCAGGAATATAGCTCAGTGACACAGCACTTGCTTGGCAGGCACAAGGTCCTGAGTTCAATTCCTAGTACCCCAAAAAATGTGAAATATACACAACTGAGCAGTACTCAGATACAAAATTTTATCACTTCAACAGATCATCATTTTAAGTGAAATAAGGCAGACTTTGAAAGTCAAGTCTCATTTGTATTCCCTAGTACACGTAATACAGTAGCACAATTGGGGCTGGGAGACTACTCCTGCCCTCCCACTTAAATTTGAGCAACATTCCTGGGCCATTCTGCTTTCTACTGTTCAATGAAAAATAAAATAATGATCCAGGAACACTCTACAACTCCAGGCCAGAGCACTTCCCTGTTACATCCTGTGGCCTGACCTTCAGTAACCTTTTTAGCATCTTTGTTAAAGATTCATAAATATGGACTGCATCTTATGTATGTAATCTAATTCAAATGAACTCTGGGACACACATATGTGTTGTGCCTGAGATGACTCAGCACTCTGTTGGTAATTCCTATCAATCATATCCAAAGACCTTGCCAGAACCACCATCTTCCAATAATTTGCCAAAATGACAAACACAAAGGGAAAGAGGGGAATGCAGTATTTGTGCTCTAGATCCTTTAGAAAACGAGGAGTTGTCCCTCTGGCTACATACGTATAAATCTACAAAAAGAGTGACATTGCAGATACCAAAGGAAGGGGTACTGTACAAAAAGGAAGGCCTCACAAATGTTACCATGGCAAAACTGAGTTTATAGTATTACCCAGCATGTGCTGGCATTGCTGTAAACAAGTTAAGGACAAGATACTTGTCAAGAGGATTAATATGCCTACTGAGCATATTAAAAAAGAGCTGAGATAGCTTCCAGAAATGTGTCAAGGAAAACGATTAGAAACAGAAGCCAAATAGAAAGGTATCTGGGTTCAATTGAAGCACCAGCCTGCCCCGCCCACAGACACACTTTGTGAGACCCAATGGGAAGGAACCCGAGTTGCTGGAACTGTTCCCTACGAATTTATGGCATAGGCTGAAGATGTAGCTCTGTCAGTCAGCACATAATGGTCTAAGCCCTACTTAAAACTAAAAAATCATCCTGTGTTGTAAGGGTGGTTTTCTTAATTGAACAGGTGTGCAGTGCCTTTACTTTGGCAACAAATATTTGGGGCAGATTTTCATTTCACCTAGTTAATTGTATCAAGTCTTTACTCTTCAGAGTTTTTCTTGCTGGAAGGTACTCGTGAGGTATTGTGCAGCTGTATGCCCAAATGGCCAAATATTTATGAAATATTTATTTATTTATATACTGGCTTGAAGATCCTGTAAATCACTATGAGGAAAAGATGTATCAAAATAGATGGAAGTCACTTTAGTTAAATAAATGGAAGTCCATTTCAGTTAAATAAATTGTTTAAAGCCAAAACATAAAATCAGGGGCACCCAGATAGCTCAGTGGACTAAAGCGCCTGCTCAGGCAGATGCAGTGGCCAGGGGTTCGATCCTCAGCCTGCCATGCCGGCCCTGCCCCTGGGGAGCACTGAGACTGTGATTGAGACTGGGTGTGGTGGCACAGTGCCTGTAATCCCAGTGCTTGAGAAGCTGAAAATAGGAGGATCACTACTAGTCTGATCTGTGTAGTGAGACCCTGTACTAAATACATTAAATTTTTTTTAATTAAAAATACAATAAAATCCAAAAGCCTGATTTATGTGTGTGCTATACTTGTTATTTCTCAGTTATCCCAATGCCATCTTTCTGTTCAGGCCTGCCCTGAGCACATCTTCCTATTATCTTCAATAAATGTAGCTTTTTCTTGTACCACTGGAAGTACACTTGCAGAACCTGTAATCTATCTGGCCAGATCAATCGCTAGGTATCAGATTCAAAGAAAAAGGTACAAAAGTAGAAGGGAGACTATTAAGAAGAGTGGAATAAGGGGAAGGTGGGACTGATAATGGGAGAGACAGACATGATCAAAATACCTTATACACATATACGAACATATCACATTGAGACCCAATATTTTATATGACTAATAAGCACCAATAAAAAATAGTCTGCCCAACCCTATTTTATTACCCTATGTTGACTCTTACTCTGATCAGCTCACTGTTTCCAAGTATGCAACCTGCAGCTTGTTGATCTTTACTCCTATGTTAGCCAGAACACACTCTCTTTTACCTTCAAAGAAAAATTTGGGGAAAAGCTACAGATAATATGAAACTATATGCAAAATTATATGTATGTATAAATATATGCAATTTCTATGAAAAGATCCACAGTTGTTAACACATTCTCAAAAAAAAAGTTGTTGCTTTTCTTTTTTTTAGTTCGTTTTTTTCTCCAAAAAGCCTTATGAGAAAAAACATTAGCACGTTTAAAGCTCCTAGTATTTGACCTATCTTGAAATTGTTTTACTAGGCAACATTAGTTTGTAGAAGTGATTTCCTAATTGTCGAAAGCATTTACACTGAAAAGATGTAAAAGTTTTTCACAAAAAACAAAGCCGGGCATGGTGGTACACACGTGTATCCCAGCACTCTGGAAAGCTACAGCAGTAGGGTCCCAAATTTGAGCCACAGGGCCAGGGAAATAGCTCAGCAGCATAAGTGCCTGCCTGGCAAGCACAAGGTCCTGAGTTCGATCCCTGGTACAAACAAACAAAAAAAAAAATGATGTGGTCAGTGAGGGATGTAGCTCAGTGGGACAAATGCCTGCCTGGCAAGCACAAGTTTCTGAGTTCAATTCCCAGTACAAAAAAAAAAAAAAAAAAATACTGTCCAAACTAAGTTTGTGTTCTGCCTGGGCAAGGTGGCAATTTAACAAAACCCTAATTAAGGAATGGGAATGTAGCTTTGTGCAAAAGGCACTATGTTAAATCCCCAGTACCACAAAATATTTAAATAATTAATATTAAAAATGAAAAGCTTCTGATTCCCTGGGCTGTGTATTTCTTGAGAGGAAGCATGACAACTGAGGAAAGTGACTAGGAAAGCTACTCATGACTATTACAAGAAGTAATGCATTTTGGACACCCTCTGAGTTCTTTCTTTGGCTGGGGTGACTCAAATCCACACACTTGATTCTGTCGGTTACAATCCATTTCTCTCTTTGATGAGTCCTGAAAGCTTGACCTGGATGATTGTAATGTGTTTCTCTATCAAAATATACGTTGTTGATATGCTGTATTCCCACAAAGCTGGCAAACCTGGAGCCAAGTTATGGTCCATCTCATAGATCACGTGAATGTCAATCAGAACACTGAGACTCACACTCTGTGTGATACTCATATGAGTGTTGTACCTTTCTTCTCCATTGCAATTCTTACCGGCCTCCCAGTTGCAGCCTGTTCAACAGAATACGTGTTTTTGTTTGTTTGTTTGTTTTTTGTAAACTCATCATCCCCAAACAGAACATAATCTGCTGAAAATATATCTTTAGACTCAAGCTTGGAAGTGAAAACACAAAAAAACTAGCAGAATCTTGCTGACTGGAAAAATCTACTTATTGTCCCACTTCCCTTCCTCTCTCTGCTCCTTCTCCAGGTTCCTATCCACTTCCCCTCCCCTTTGCTCCTCCTCGCATTATCAAGGATACAACATAGCTCCATATTCATTCTGAATATCCCTATAATCCAAAGAAAGTTACACTTCTTCAAGAGAAGAATCTGAAAATAGAAAATATGTAACATATCTTTAGGAACAACCAAACAGATCTTTAAAGACTGCTCAACATCACCAGCCTTAATCACATTTAATTTTCTGTACTGTTTGACAGATTTCTAATTATTAACAGCTTCTTATACTGTAAAAGATTTTTTCCACTGGAAAATTCTCATTCTATCTTCTGTTTAATATATATTATAACTCATCTAACATGTTTTCTTGCAAAATTGTTTTCCTCCTAACTACCAACTTACAGAAATTAATGGAATGAGGGGCCGGGGAGTTAGCTCAGCAGAATAAGTGCTTGCCTGGCAAGCACAAGGGCCTGAGTTCAATCCCCAGTTCCACAAAAAAAAAAAAAAAGAAATTAATGGAATGAAAGACAGTAAGTTTTAAGCTACCATAAAGTGAGGTGAGTGTTTTGCTTTAACAGCAATGCCATAGTTTCTATAAAATTCAATAAGGAAAAAAAGACAGAAAAAGGGGACTAACTGAGGAAATAGCATGAGAATGTTAGAAATTAAGAGACAAGAAACCTTAAATTTAAATGCAACATACAATCTAATCAAACCAACAACAACAACAAAAAAAACCATTTAGGAATAAGAGGAACAATGGAATAAATGGGTTATTATTTTTAAAAATTAATTACTAATTTTCTTAGGTATGAGAGTATCTTGATTACAGGAAAAGCCCTTATTTTTAGAGATGCCTAATGAAATATTTACATGTCGCATAAGTACTTACAGAGTCAAGATAGCTGTAATTTACATACATCAGGAAAAATATTACACCTTAGTTCTCCATGAAGATTACATTGTGATTCATTACACTATCCTGCTATTCTTCTATAAATGATAATTTATTAAAGTTTTCAATGCAATAAATAAATAATTTTAACTCCTGGAGATATTTTCAAAAGAGATTCATCTTCATTTTTTAATGTGGCTTAATACACACAATATAAAATTCACAACTATAAACATTTAAACTTGTACAGTTCATGACATAACTCACATTTGCATTGTTTGTGCAGCCAACACCTCCATCAACCTCTAGAATTTTCTTATCTTCCAAACTGCAACTTGGTACCCATTCACACTAATAACCTGTTCCCCTTCCTCCTGACCCTGGCAACTACTACTCTATCTCTTAAGAATTTAACCACTTAGGCCACTTATACACTAGAATTGTACAGTTTATCCTTTTGTGACTGCCTTATTTCATTAGCACACTGTCCTGAAGATCTATTCACGTCGCAGTCTGTCAGAATCTCCTTCTTTTTTAGGCCAAACAGTATTACAACGTACGTGTGTGCCACGTGCTACGTAACAACTCATCCATCAGTAGACTTAAGACGTTTCCATCTTTCACTTTCTATGAACAAATATTTACTTGAGTCCACATTTCCACTTTTCAAATATACAAGCAGCGGAGAACTGCAAGGTCATATGGTAATTATGTTTAACTTTTTTAATAACTGTTACACCATCTCCATAGAACCTATACCACCTTACAGTCCCATGAGCAACGGACAAGTTTCCATTCATTCACACCCTTATCATCGCATGCCATTTGCTATTTTTGATAGAGCCATTCTAACAGGTTTAAAGTGGTATCTCACTGAGATTTTGATTTGCATTTCTCTAATCATCAGTGATAATAAGCACCTTTTTATGTACTTTCTGGGCATTTGTATTGTCTTCTTTTGGAGAAATGTCTCTTCAGGTCCTGGATTCAGTTTTAATCAAGTTGTTTTTTGTATTGCTGAATTATAGGAGTTCTTTATATATTCTGAATATCCATCCCCTAACTGGTACATGACTATAAAATATATTGTGCAGGAAATATTCTGTAGACTATCTTGATTTTGCAGATACACAGAAATTTTTAATTAATTAATTAATTAATTTCAGAACCAGGGATTGAACTCAGGCCCTTGTGCTTGCCAGAAAAGCACTTATTCCACAGAAACATCTCCCTGGCCCCGAAATTTTTAATTTGCATGAAATCCAATGTGTCTATTTCTTTGTTGTTGTTGCCTGAACTTTTGGTGTCATATCTAAGAAATTATTGCAAAATCCAGTGCTGCAGAACTTTTTCCTATATTTTCACTGTTCTTCTTCACAATATTATTTTGTCTATTTGGTGTGTGCTGAGATTCCATATGAAATTTATCGTTTTTTTTTTTTTGCAAAAAACTTACTGGGATTTTCATAGAAACTATAATAAATCCATATTTTAAAAAAAATGTATTTAGTATAGGGTCTCACTACGCAGCTCGAACCCACAGTTATCCTCCTGTTTTCAGCCTTCTTAGTGCTGGGATTACACGTGTGTACCACCACCATGCCCAGACTGGGTGCTGGCTCAGCTCCCTTAGGCCGGTGTGGTGCCGGGGATT
>NDGM011187734.1:0-11812 GCA_002564305.1 Octomys mimax
GTCCTTTCTCCTGGCAATGTCACACATGTAGAGGAGTCTAGCATCAGAGCACAAGTTGCAAATAATCCCTAAGAATGGATACAGAAAACGTCCTACAATAATTTGGACCTGGAGTTGTCTCCGTTTGATGTTTTGACGGGAACAGAGGCCTCTCCCCTGTCCCAGGAAGCCCTGCAATAGATTTCTCCCAAGACTTGATGTTTTTTTCCTTTTCACTCTATTTGATGTCTTTGTCAACATATTTTATATAATGTGCAGTGATTTATGGAGGCATTCTTCACAGAGCTCTGATTTTGGGGTGTCTGTTTGTCTCAGTCTGTGTTCCATTGCTATCACTGAGTACCCCAGACCGTAGTTTACAGAAAATAAAGGTTTGTTCAGTGCATAGCTCTGAAGGCTGGGGAGGGCAGTGATGGGGCAGCTGCTTCTGGGGAGGTCCTTCCCGCTGGCGGCTACTGTCCAGGGTCCTGAAGAGAGCAGGGCAGCATGTGCCAACATGGACCATCCTAGACCCGCCCTCTCCTTAGAAAGTCCCAGTTCCGTTGGACCAGGTTTCAGCCTTTGGTTTCTCGTTCAGCATTGATCAGCTCCCCGAAGACCCACCTCCAAATAGCATCATCAAATGATGCTCCCTCCTGACTGGGGTTCCATTGCAGCATGAGTTTCCCCGGGCACAGTCAGAACCTGGCAGCCTCTCTCTGGCTTCTGAGGGAGGACAACCTGCTCACGTGACCACAGCAATCAATCACATTATACACGGCATGAAATAAACAGCTCTTACAACAAGAATGCATTGAATTCAACTCAAATAATGTTATTAGGATTTCATAAATTTTTGATAATCCCCTGCTAAATTTTAATGTATGCACATGAATGGTTATTGTAAGATGAAATCATATCAGATACTATCATCCACAAAATAAATTTAAATATGTTCTGTTTATCCGATTTCATGTAGTTACAATTTTTTAAAAGATGTCATGACAATTGTTTTTCTTCCTAATTGGATGTCTGTTGGGTGTGACATTTGAGTCCAGTACATGTAGAGGAGAACCTAAAAGTGTGGTCATAAGAGGGTAAAGGCAAAAAAAAAACCAAAAAACAAAAAAAAATTGTTGGGAAGAGCTACCCAGTAGAACTCAAGGATGCCCAGTGAATCTGTACCCTTGCCTGCAGGGTACCCGAGCCTCAAGAGAGAGCCCCCTCCATACCACAGCCATGCACAGTCATGCATTAGAGCATGCCATTGGGGATGGTGTGTGCACTGACACAGCACTGTTGCACAGCGATGTCACGGGGGTAAGTATGAGAGACAGTGTAAGCTACAAAATTCCAGTCCTTTCAATACGTGAGGTGTGCTCAGAAACTGTGTCCGTAGCTTAGTGCGCACGGCTGCCTCGGAATCCTGGGGCCATTCCAAATCTTTATTTCCGTGGTCATCATGACTTTGCCAGAAGCTATTTGATGGCAGATGTGATGAATAAGGTGGAGAAGGACACGCTGCCACACTTGTGCAAGCCTGCCTTTCCTTCGGCTCTCACCTTATTTTTCATGACATCTTGAAAAGACGTGAAAGTAGATAGCAGCTTTGGAAAGTGGCAAGAAGGGAGGAATCCACATATTGGAAGCAAGGAGGAGCATTCTGAAGGGCATCAAGAGCTCTGTGTCTTGCTGTAATAAACTTACAAAGTGTTAAGTTTTGCCATATATTTCGATCACCCCCTTATATATCTGTGGAGATTGCAGAGAAGAGGAAAAGCTTAGTGCGGATTCACCCATGTAGCCTTGAATACTCTTTTCCTGTCAACTCCAGCAAATGCAGAGACCCTGTAGAGGAGAATCGTGTTTTCTTGGGCTCCACCAACTCAGCACCAGGCAGTTCCACGTTATCCATCATCTCTTCTTTAAGATCTTTTGCCTACTATAACCAAGAAGAAGTAGTAATCCAGTGATAGCGATACTAGATAAAACCAAATGTGGTTGCAACCAGAGTCATGGGTCAAATTCTGCCCCAGTCTTGGAAAGGTTTAAGTTTGTGAACCCAGGTTACCTGGTACTCAAAGAAAACCAGCCTCGCATAGAAAGTGAAGCTTTCTTTTAAGGATGTGCTTCTTTGCTTGGCCCTGGATGACACCAGGCACATGAAAATGCTTGGGCTGTGGGTCTCAGATTGCAGATACAAAACAAACAAGAGGAGCTGTGGCTCCAAGAGCCCCATTAATTTACTCAACAAATGCTCTTGACATTGTGAGCAGGTTCTGTGTTGTCAGAGTCAGGGCATCCCACTAATCTGCTCAGTGGCAGAGGCCGGCCCATCTCAGATCCTCACCTGGACTACTTTTCCTGTTTAACTAAAGTAACTACAAAAGTCACACAAACAAACACCCACTGTCCAAATTAAAAAGGCATTCCATCTATACTACTCAGTGAAAGTAAAGATGTGTATTTGTCCTTGCTTTTGTTTTAGTCAATTATTTTCCTCTTGTCTTTACCACAGATGCCGCAGTGATACGAGATTTTTCAGGGCAGCATCCCAAGTAGAGGCCCCCTGCAGCACAGCAATGAGACAGGGGTGGCAGTGGGTGGGCACGAGGGGAACACTACTCACTTTCCCGTCACTGGGGCAAAATACGCTGTACTTGCATTGTAAAGGGGGAGAGGCTAATTGTGGCTTCCAATTTCCAGGGATTTCATCCATGGCTGTCTGGGTGCAAGGCAGAAGGACTTGATGGGGGGGCAGCTGCTCGGACAGTGACTGGTTCATGGCAGCCAGGGAGCAGGGAGAGAAGAGAGGATCCAGGGACAAGTAGGACTCTTCGAGGTCACTCCCCAGGGACCCTCCCGACCAGGTCCACGTCCTAGCAGCATGCTGAGCTGTGAACAGTGCCCCGTAGTCCAGTCCTCAAGACTTGGGGGGCCTATTTTAGATCTGGGCCATAACATAGAACATCCTGGATAGAACATCTGGGATAGATGTGGAGACCGAGAGAATGCCCTGGAATGTCTTAGTTCATTGTGCTGGACTTTGTTGACTGACCTTAATCCTTGGGATAGTTATCTCCTTAAAAAAAAAAAAAAAAATCCAGGTGTGTTTTTAAATGTACTTGAAATACATTTTGGATAGATAAGACACTAGAGATAAGCTGGGATAGAGCTACCTTTTATGTCTGGCCAAGGAAGCATTTAGATCAAATAATCCACAGTGACAGGATTCGGAGATTCTTTGGTGAAATATCTAGTGCTGAATACATAATGGAAAGCAGTGTGTGTGTACACTGCCGCTGGCTGGCTCTTCTGTGCCAAGCAGACATCTTGTTGTCCTTTTTAGGGTGTCAAGTGTTTCTATCTGTGACCCTGCAAGACCTACCGTAGAGACGGAGAAGGCCTACACGAATATTCCAACATTTCATTGGTTCTGGGAAGTGCTCCTGGCTTTGACTTTGACTTTGTTAGACTTGGAAGGTCTCTTATGAAGACCTGTGACTTGCCACTGAGGGCGCCTATTGTAAAGGTGGAGAGATCTGTTTTGGAGGACTGACCTCTGTTTTGTACAAAGGCTCTTTGACTCAAAAACATTTAGCTGCTATGTTTTGTTAGCATCTAAATATCTCACAGACATCTTTCATGTCTGTCTGAGAGCTACTCCTTCACCACTGTGTGTTTAGTCATTTTTAGGGTTAAACCTAAAATGTCCAGGGTTCGCTGTTTCTCTAGTGTATTGATGGCCATGACTACGGAGCTGTTGATGAAATTAGGTACCCTATGTAGAAATGTTAGTTTCTACGGCAGTCATAGGTAATTAACAGATTGAGTCCCAGAAATTGGTGCTTCAGTCACCTCTCCTTACAAAAGGAGAAACTATGGCCCAGGGGTGGGGACACCTGTGACTTACCCGAGGCTCTGTGGCCACCCTATTCTGGATCCACTGGCCTACACCTGACAGTCTCAAAGCCTCCCGTTCTCCTGCGCTGCATCCTTGTTTTAGGGCTTTTGTAGCTGTTTTGTGGTCAGCTAATGACTCGCAACACATCTTCATCAATAGCCACACAACGGATTGAGCAGTGTGGCATAACTACGGCCCGGGAAGCGTTTATAGGGCGGCTTTGTGGAAGCGGATCACCTGCACTGCTCAGTCCTGGAGCGGAGCCCGCTGCCACTGACCAACGTGGCTTGGCGGATGCAGAGCTGTGAGAAAGGGGACCCGGGGAACCTCGGGAGACTCCCCAGTTAGAAGTGCGGCCGCGTTTCAAATGGCCTTGCAGCGGGGAAGCTTGAGTCCATTCCCTGGAAGACTGACTCCGGCCCCATGCAGGCAGCTGTGGGAAGAGCCGCCAGCACCCGTGGCTCCTGCACAGACTCACCTCTGGGCAGACGGCCAGGCCCTGCGTCTCACTGCCACCCGTGCTGTCTTCTGCCACCCCTCCTCTACACAAGATGACCCCGACTCTCCTCCCGAGTTCCCAGCTTCACAGATGACCGTGTAGACAGCTCCACAGCCAAACCCAGAAATCTCACTGTCACTTTCCCCTCTCCCTTCTCTTGCACACAAAGCTACCCCAACTAACTTAGCCCCAAGTCTCCTCATCCTGACCCTGCCATATCTCACCCTGCGTCTCCTTTTGCATCCTGCCCTTGTGAGATGGACACAGGCATTTCTAGGCTGGGACTCTGGTCCCACCCCTGCCACCCAGTCACAGCGTCCTGCTGTGCTCCCATCTCCCACTTTCCTGTTCGGCTGCGGCCCGACAGGGCAGGACGGGGCTCACTCCAGAGCACTGTGGAACCCTGGCCGCCTAAGACAGACGGCTCTGTCCTCCTCCCCTCATTACACAGCCACGCAGCATCGCTGTGCTTGTTTCTTGCACTAAGCTGCAAGTGCCTTGTGACTCTCGTCTCAACGCCCATGGTGCTGGAGAAAGGAGGGCGCGAATCATGAGTCCCTGTGCTACCTGTGGGCTGAATTAATCCGTAACCCCAACAGAGGTGCGGGCAGCCTCCCTCCTTGATGCGCATGCAAATTTCCCTCAGCTCCACTTGACAGCTGGAGAAGCCGCTTCGCGATCACTCCGACACCTTGGCAGTTTAGCCTTAGATGAGGTAAAATATTATGATACAAATATCTGATTGTTTTTCTTTGAAGGAATAATCAGCAGTTTGACAGCTTGCATATGTGAATTATTCAGTGTGAGGCTGTAAATTTCCTACCTGCATAATTTAACTCTCGCTTGCAGCGAGCAGAAGGGCTGCATTAGTGTGCGGCTGGCTCTGCATGCGTGGGCTCTGTCTCGGCCAAGTGTTTCCAAAGACCAGCAAGCTCTGACAACAAATTTGTCTTAAGAATCCTAGATCTTAAAGGGGTCACCGCTCATGTGGATTGTCCTCTGTGGGATGTAATCTTAGGAAGTGACAAGGGCGAGCCTTTCCTAATGTAGTGCCTTTAACGTAGACTGGAAACCCCACGTCGGAACAGTATCACTTGTGAATTCTGATGAGTTACCTGTCATCTGTGACACTCAGCGTTCTGCATACTGAAGTTGGTAGAGGGAGGCCGCCTGTGTTGGGGTTTGGGGTCTCCATTTGTTCTAGCAGCAGGCACCAGTTTTGAGGAAGACATAGGAGTGGTTTGGGGGACAAGTCACAGAAGTGAATAACCCAGGCCACTGGGGTTCACAGCAGGCTTGGGCTCCTGTGGGAATCTGATGCCTGCTTATCTTCCGGGAGGATCCAAGCCACTGGGAGCAGCGGGGGGCACAGTGAAGTGTCACTTGCTTGCCCAGTTTCTAACAGGCCATGGACCTCTGTTGTGGGTGTTTGCAGCAGGGAGTTGGGCGGCAGGAGCAGGTGCTGCTGTTCTCTTGCACCCAGCACCTGACCGCAGTCACCTTGCGAGCTCTCTGCACCTCTCCCGAGGGTACATGCCTATAAAGGAAGGCTTTATTATTATTGCGTGTGGCATTGTCCATAGATCAGGAGATGACTACCACTGGAAGGATAATTCATGCCACTCATCCCAAGAGAAGAGGGAAACTTGGGGCATGGAAGACTGCTGGAGAAGGCCTAGGTGGGTTGGGACATGGGAGGGGACCAGCGAACATCTTGCTCACAGTTTCCACAGGAAGGAAAGGGGGCTGAACCAGGCTTAGGATCAGGGCTGGCTGTTGGGGTGATGTGGCAGGCTGGGGCACAGTGCTGGCCCTGGTGGCTTGGTACCCAGGCGTGGGGAAGAGAGGACAGGTACGCAGTGAGTAGCACGGAGTCTGAGTCTTCTGAGGCCGTGGACTGGACCAGCTGTCTGCTGTCTCCAGGAGTTGGTGCACTCTGAAGGGACAGTCCCTGCGCTGTCAGCAAGGCCACAGATGGGGCAGTGGCAGGACACAGAAAATGGAAACTAAGAAGTACAGCATGCTGTTCCGCCTGGGGCCTGTACTGCACCTGTCGGTCACTGGGAAGGGAGAAATCTGACCAGGGTTATATCTTGTGTGCAGGATGCCTTGCCTGACTTGTCAGGGATGGGGCTGGGGCTGGGGACAGGGGCCAAATGGTGTGTGGCTTTTATACTTGCCATGTCGGTGTCCCAGGAGCAGACTGTGACCCAGCGGTCACTGAGGTCTCAGTACCACTGACTGCACACACGACCTCTCGTCTCAGCCACATTTGTGTGGCTGGGACACAGGAGCCAACACCTGCACCTAAAGGAGAAGAGGTTTCTTGTGGCTCGCAGTTTCAGTCTGCCGTCAGCCCACTCCAAGGCTGGAAGGAGAGCTGCTCACCACCTGGTGGCAGGAAGCAGAGAGAAGGGAGCAGTGGGGAAAGAGATGCTTCCTTCGGTCCGCTTGCCAGGGACCGCCTCTTCCGGCCAGAGTCTCCCGCCCAGCAGGACTTCTGGTCATGGACCGTAGGTGAGTGGTTAACCCACTGGCAATTACAGTGCCCCAGGTTCCAGTCACCTTCTGAAAGCCCAGCCCTGAACACATGCGTGTGAGCCGGACCCTAACACGGCCATGCTGGGATCTCACCGGGATCCTCATCCCTACTCACTGCCCTGGATGTCCTCTGGTGCTGAGGAGCGGTCAGATGAAGTGACACAGAGACCTGCTGGGCTCTGCCCCTGAAGGCTGGGCCAGAGCCACATGGGACAAGAGCCACTGTCGCACCACAGGCCCAGAAATTGGCCTACTCTTCTGTTTCCCAGCTTCTTGTCCACTCCGTCCTGGCTGCTCTCGAGCATGTTTGATTATTTTCCTACTTGGAAAGCTTTGCCAAAAAGTATGGACCGCTGCCCTGCACTTCCGTCTTTGGTTTCAGCCGCCCATGGGTGGATGAAAAGCTGGGAACAACCAAGAACGCGTTTAGATTTCCTCTTGCCGTTTCCCGCAACATTGCGTCATGTTAGGAATTCTGAGCCACCCAGAGAGGACAGGAGCACGCGGAGGGCTGCCTCAGCTCTGTGCAAACGCCATGCTGCCTGCTCAGCGCCTGAGCATCTGCAGCATTTGGTGACCGCAGAGAACCCCGGGCCGACGCCAGGGACAGCGGCCTGCCGGTGTGTCGGTGGCTGTCTCTTCCAGCTTCCTCTGAGATCCTGCGCTCACAGCCTTCTCTGTGGGCAGGTGCGCTTCTGTGCTTTGCAGGTCTTGTTTTGCATGTGTTACCCGTGATATCAATGGATACTTCAATAACGGTGCTCCAGATCTTACGTGTTTTTTGTGATATAACTTGAATAAGTCTTTTAAAATATGGTTAATAAAGTGATACATTGGGTGGATTAGTAGATCAGAGGAATTTAGGTAAAATGGCTTCTTCCTTTTCTCTTCTTTTTTTTCCTTTTGCAGCATTAGAGGTTGATGCCAGTCATAGGATCTTTGCATGGAATTACATTCTGATGCCTATTTTTTATTTTGAGCTGGGAACTTAAGTCTCGAAGTTGCCCAAGCTGGGCTCAGATTTGATATTCTCCTGCCTCAGCCTCCCAGAGTGCTAGAATCACAGGTATGCGCCATGTTGCCCAGCTCTGTGTCACCTTTATAAGTATAGAAATTTATCTAGGATTTGGGAAGTGTATGCTCTCCCCACACTGGCCACCCATGCACATGGCCCGCGCTAAGTCTCGCTTACTTTCTAGATGACATGGGGACATGGAAGCCCTGTCATTTCTCCCACCCAGGTCTGTACTTCTAAGCCCTTGGGTGACTCACTGAACCCTGTGGCTCACAGCGCAGACCTGCAGGAGCCACGCAGGGCACCCTTGCCAGCCCTGGCTGAGGGGCTGCAGACGCTTCTGTCCTTCATAAGCACACATCCGTGGGGGAGGGGCAGGCTGGGTCATGGCTCCTGTCCTGTGCTGCACAGCCCCAGTGCTGAGCTAGCCTGGGCTGGGGGAGCCTGGCTGACAGCCCGGAGGCTGCGGGCCTCAGCCTCTTTCCCTGCTGCTGCTGTTGCCGCCGCCGGAGACCCATCACACGCAGCCTCTGCAAGCAAACTTCAGCTGCAGTGAATGCAGCCTGCTGGCTGTGGCTGCCCGCCAGGCAGGCCGCCTCCCTTGAGCACAGAGCTGCAGAGTGGTCTGCACCTGAGCTCCGCTTCGCCTCCAGGAGCTGCCCATCTGCTTCCCAAGGTGGCCGCTGTCCCGACTGGCTCCCTGAGGTGGCTCCTGTGGCACTGTGCCTCCTTTCCCAGAGCAGGAAGGCCGTAGGTTTTCCCACACGGTCCATGTCAGGGACCATTGGCTGGAAGGGCCAGCAGGGGTTTGTGTCCTGGTGACAGGAAAAGTGACTGAGACAGCTCGCACTTCCATCCAGCGAGGACGAGGCTAAGGCCCTGAAGGTCCCCAGGGTGACCACGGCAGTCCCACGTGGAGGTCACACCTGTGACACCAAGGAGTCAGCAGGGCCTGTGCCTTCGGGGCCTGCAGGAAGAACCGGTCTCTTACCTCCCTTCCTGCTGCTGGCTGAGGCAGCAGAAGCCCTGCCCCTACCTAGCTGTGGATGCCTCACTCCAGCGCTAGCTCTGTCTCGAAGGTCCCCATGCCTGTCTCTGTCCCTGAGTCCCCTCCCTGTCTCAGACCTTCCCTCCCCGAAAGCCGCCTCTGGAGCTCCTCTTTTCCTGGTTTTCACAGCTGGGGTCACAGTGGCCCTGCCCTGTGGCCGTGCGTGCTCAGGACCCTGGAGGCCTGGACAGTGACCTAAGAGGTGACAGCAAAGCCCAGAGCCCAGGACCAGGGCCTGTCCTGAGGTTCTGGCCCGTGGACTCAGTGACGCCAGCCACTGGTTCCCCGGCACTGTAGGGCGACGATTTTGGTGGACCTTAAGCACACCTTAGAATTATCTTAAGATCAAGGGGCATCGCACACCTGTTTTTCACGTCTTGGGAAACGGGAAATGGCTTCTGTTGTGAGCACGAGATCGGGTCCAGCGTCCTAGGTGCTCTCCTCACCTCCTCTCTCAAGTGAGGCCCCGCTACCCAGGCGCGCTTGCACTTGGGGTTGCTCCTCGAACTAAGAGCCTGCGCCCTGCAGAGATTTGAGGGTCCCTTCCAAAGACGGCTAGCTTTGCCCTCCAGGTCAGGTCCATGATTAACAAATACTGGGCGGATGCGCCACCTAGTGTCCGCGAGCCCAAACTGCAGATCGGACCGGAGCCGGGAAGCCCAGCCTTCAGCGCCGCCCCTGCTGCAGACCTCGCTGGGCTAGCAGCTGGGCTGCCTGGGCTGGGAAGGAGAGAGGTCTGGGAAGCGGAACTTCCCTGGGTGGGCTTGGGCTTCCCTCCGACGCCCCTCGTGATCCCTTGGGCTGGGATGGAGCGTTCAGTGGGGTGGGCTGTCCCGGCACTAGCTGTCCCTGGAGGCACCGCTAGGACCCTCCCAGGGCTGCGTCCCGCGAGTCCTGGCCATGCCAGTCTGCCGTCACACCGCCCGCTCTCTGCCCTCCGCTCTCTGCAAGGGTCACGAGGGCAAGGAGGAGCTCACCTTATTTCTGATCATGGTGCACATGGAGCCTATAATGAAATGAGAGAAGCGAGGGTATATAAGATACATCGTATAAAACAGGTTTGTGAGCCGGGTGTGGTCACCCACGCCCGTCAGCCCGGCGCTTTGGGAGGATGAAGCACGAGGGGGGCAAACTGAGGTGCAATTTAGTGGCTTAGCCGGACCCTGTCTCCTGACAAAACATAAAAGGGTACGGGGACAGCTCCGTGTGAGGGCTGGACTCCGCCTCCAGTACTACAGAGAAGGGCATGTCTGTGAACCTTGTCTTCCCACTCAATGTTTACGTATCGCACATTCGCGCAGGACCAGCGTTTGCAGCATGTGCGTCTCCTTGTGACCACACCTGCCCGGCCCAGCCACCACCGTTGCTCACAGTGTTAGGTGGGGGAGGACTCTTTCAAAGCTGGCTCCCCAATGTCACGTAGCCTGGCCAGGGCGCCCTCTGGTGGGCCTTAGTTACTGTCATCAAAAGGACACACATGTTCAGTAGCCGCCGGCCGGGGTCCGAGGTGCGCGCTGTCCGGTGACGTCATCGTGCTGCTGTCGTGAGAGTGGACCTTGGAGTGAGGCGGACCCCGCCCAGCCCAGGCCCGCCGTGGTCTGCAGAGGTCGTGGCCAGTGCCTATGCTCTCAGCGTCCGGGCCTACTGTCCTACATGTGACCTGTCATGGAGCCGCAGGCAGTGGCTTGGTGCACACCTGTGCCCTCAGGTCTCCTTGCGAGGACAGAGTGTTCCCAGGTGCCACAGATGAAGTAGAAAACGGAAGCTACTCCTCTGTAGAGCTGTAAGCTTGCTTAATTAGGTTTCTCTTGCAGTACTGGAGGCTGAACGCAGGGTGTTTGCACTGAGCTCTATCTCCAGCCATTTTATTTATTTATTTATTTATTGTTTATTCATTCATTCATTTTGAGGCAGGGTTTCACTAAATTGTTGTGCTGCCCAGTCTGGGCTTCACTTCGTGAACCTCCTGCCTCAGCCTCCCAGGGTGCTGGGATTACAGTTGTGTAATCCTGCCACCGCCACTCTACCCAGCTGCCGTAAGTGGTTAATAATTATGCTTTTGCTGTATTTTTCTCCCCTGGGAAATATGCTTTTTTTTCTTAGACCTTCTGATCTCTGAAACTGCATGTTTTGCAGTTAGTGGTTGAGGGAAACACTGGGCTGTGACAGAAACATCGGGGTGACTCCCAGGATTTGGAGGCAGATTTATTTATGCCAATGGGCACTGGTTGGGATCATTTCCAGAGAATCAGGCCCTGATCTCTGGTGGCCTTGGGCTTATATGGGATAAGCCAACAGGAAGTACAGAGGCAGGATTGCCAATTGGGGATTGGTCTGTTCAGTGTGCCTTGTAGTGACCGGCTGTGTGTCACAGTAACCGGCTGTTTCTAAGAGACAGGAGCAGCCAGCCCTGGAACAAGATCTGTTACCTAGGCAACTAGCAAGCCAAAGTGTGCTGGGTGGGGGGGGTGGGGGGGCACTTGCAGCCACAGATTACTGAGTGCATTTCCTCTCGCGGTAATGCTCTGTCGTGGTCTGCATCTAGGTGTCCCCCAAAGCCTCCTGCCGTCATGGTGTGGGCTCCTAGAGTTTGTGGTTAATTCATCACCCAGTGCGGGGATTATGGGCATGAGTGCTGGGCCCGCCCTGGGGCAGACAGCCTGGATGCAGTACAGGGGAGGCAGAGGGGCTTGCTTTCTCCTCGCTGTTTTCTACTGCATGAGCTGCTGCCCTCTGCCCTGCGCCTCTCTGCCTTGGAGCCATCTGATTATGGACTGAAACCTCCAGTAACTGTGAGCTAAATAAACCTTTCCTTCCTTCATTTTG
>NDGM011187739.1:0-12745 GCA_002564305.1 Octomys mimax
TAAAAGTTAAATTATGATAAAAATAACATAAGCCCAGACAGGAATATCTGTGGCAATGTTTTCCTATGCCTTCTAATATAATGATCAGAAAAGTTTAGAGAGAAATCTTAGCTAAGGAAGGACTTTCCTGCTGTAGCTTAGATAAGAGCAGTTAGTAAGTAGCCAACGCACACGGAGTGTTTATACCGAGACATCGCAGCACGGGGCTGCGTAATATTTTAAAGGGATTCTGCAAGTTATTTTATTATGTTAAAATTGTTTTATGATTTAAACATTATTTTTATCTTTCTCTTTTCATTACTATTAACTCTTGGTTCATTTTAGTTATGCATAATATTACATTCGCTATAGGGACTTTCTAAACATCTGTGCTATAACCTGATTTCTCCCCATTTCCCTACCTTCCCTTCAGCTCTGTTCCCCTCCTTATTTACAAAAGCTTTCTTTTCACTTTTTCATTCTTTTCTCATCCTTCTTTTTCTTTTTCCTCCCTTATTACCAAAATAGGGGTACAGAGGCAGTTACTTTTGAAAGGCACAGAATTTGTACGCTGAGTGGTTTGGAAAAGCTGACACAGATGACGCTGATGAAATTCATTGCCATCTATGTACATTTTAAACTTTAGCAAGAAAACGCCCTGGCTTCCAAATACCCTAGGTGGGTTTTAATTTTCATATTAGCTTATATTTCATTGGCAAATGCTGTCAGCACTGTAATATTAAGTTAGATAAGAGACTTTAGCTTTTCCTAAGCCACAAGCATCGAATGCGATGCCTACTTTTGGCATACCCTGAAGAAAACACAAAGTAAAAATATCACAAGAGCTTAGCTACTTGAGAAATACCTGTGGCTATCATTCTTCATACTTAAGCAATAACCTGCTCCTCTCATTGTATTTTATATGTGTAGCATTATACTTTGTTTCTTTGATTTTGCACATCATATAGCCAACAGAATATTTCTAATTTATTATTTTATTATGGTAATTATTCTGCATCCAGATTTGTAATGCGTTCTTTTCTGATTAACTATGTTTCAAATTTGTACAATAAAATAGTATTATTCACGTGAATCTTCTTATATTTGTTACACACTAAATTAATCATTGTCTTTCTCTTATAAATATGACTCTATTTTCCCATTTTGATGTTTTTAGCGGTTTTCTCAGAAATGGGGACAATCACGGGTCACTGCCTTCAGAGTATTTCATTAGATTCTAATTGTGATTAAGGACTGCCTTCGCAGCTCACCTTATGGGCATAGATTAAGGATGTGAAGTAGCCCACAAGGGACCTCATTAGCATGGTGATTACAAGTTAATCAGTGGTACAAAGAACAGAGCAATAATGAAACAGAAAAACAAATTTTTTGATGCATTCATTATTAGATTTTCTTGGCTTTTAAAGGTTTAAAAATGATCAGGCTAATGTTCGGCGCTTTCATCTCTCTGCATTATGCGCTCCTGAGGGAACCGTTGGGCGCTTTCAGGGAGAGTCGCCGAGGGGGGCTTCACCGGGTCGTTTATTTTATTGCAGTTTTTTCTAACTGATAAACATTCAGGAAATGAGCAGCAGGAGCGAGGCGCGCTACCAGGCACTGGGCAGAACACAGAGGCAAACCGGAATGAAACCGGGCTACCAGGAATCACCTCAGACGAAGTGTGTGTTCTGGTTGGAAAGGCGGCAGAGTTAGGGATGTCGGAGAAGACCAGAGACTGCAGAGTTCAGTATAAACCTTGAAGGAAAAGATGCCAAGAGCGAAATGACACCTGGGGGAGAAGCAGAGCAGGAGAAGAGATTCCGGCGAAAATGGTCTATATTTCAAGAATAATAATGTAGAGCCAAGGTGTATGTTTTTCCAACAATGAAAGGAGACAACGTTTTTGAAGAACTGGGTCCAGACCGTGGTAGGCACCAACACGGTGTCAAGGAGCCTGGACTTTCATCTCTGGATTGCGGTGTTTGGGCCGCTGGACAGCTGTGTCTGGGGGTTTTCTTTGTTTTGTTTTTGTTTTGAGATAAACAAGTTTTATTATGCACTTCCATTCTTTAAAAAGAAGCATATGTTCACATTAAAAAATTGGGCGAGTAGGAGGAAGTGAAATGAACCCCTCTCCACACCTCCTGGAATGACCCAGTCTTTTTGTTATAAAAAGATGGATAAAAAGAACTTGGAATGGATCGCACTGGGTTGGGCCAGCCCGACAGCGATGCGAGCGGTGGAAGCAGGCTCACCTCGCGTCTCTTTTCTCCTTAACTTGCGAAGCAAGCCTGTCTCCTAGCATTTCCACAATAGCTTTCACAGCCTGTCCTGGGAACTCACTCACCCGTTCTTTTGCCATGTACCTGATGTCATGTTTTGGTTAAACATTACATGATTCACCCAAGACCAAACAACCAGCTCAGAGAGAGAATCAGAAGCCTGATTTCTTCAGTCATGTTTGTGTTGCCTCACCACGGCATTTGTTGAAACCACCGGGATAAAACATGGGACAGCAGCGCTCTGCAGAGCACCGCTCTGCACATTCATCCTGAAACATCTGTTAGCACTAGACACAGATGCGTTCTTAGGATAAAGGTAAGTTAGACCTAGTCTGGACCTCTCTGTCCTCAGCCCTTCATGGAGCACTCACAATCAAAAGAAAAATGAACATTCCACAGCAATCTCCTCTGTCATGTGTGTTTCCCAAACGACTTCTTTTCTTCTGGAGGGATGTTAATCAGAGAAGGGCGTTCCCTCAGCCTCTCAGAGGAGACTGGTTAGACACTTGTGCCACTGACAGGATTGGCTGGCTCGAGGGTGAAGTACTAGTAAACACAATGGATCAGAAGTCGTGTCCTCAGTCAATTTTCTCAGTAATGCGGGCGACCTCTCTATTTCCTCAGGTCTGATTACATCTGTCTTGGTGAAGTCTCCATGTTGGTAAAGAACTGTCACTGAAAGGCCATGGGAAGGTGGTGTGCCTGCCCTCAGTAGCCGTAGAGAATGGGGTATACTGCCAATACCATTTTCCCAAGAGAAATTCACGGCTAAACTGTGACAGAAACTTGCCCACTGTCACACAGCTAGTTAGTGACGGAGCAGGTAATGAGCTAATTCATGCATGTGACCCCCATGCAGGGTGAACGGCAGCAAATTCTCTGCAGGGATCTTGACCACGCCAGTTCAACTCCCTAAACAAAAAGAAGGGCCTGTCTTCATGTGGAGAAAACTCTCAGAGAAAAGGAAAAAAAAAACCTTTGGAGAACAACAGTACAGCATTCTTTAATAGGACCTCCCTCAGCAACATTTTAAAACAGGAAAAAATACCTCATCATATTTTTGAATCAGACAACACAAACCCTCCAGTTCTGTTTTATTTAAAAAGACACAGTTCCAATTCCACTTTCTACTAGGAAGTACTAAATATAAATTCTATTTAGGGAAATAAAGAAAACTAGTTTCCCCTAGCCTGTCACCAATACCTAAAAATGCCACCCCCAGATGTCCCTGGTTTATCAATCAAACCAACCCAGGGCTCTGCCAGATACAATTCAAAAGATGCTAATTATACTTGGAAATTTTCTCTGTGGAATCAGGTAAGCACAACTGCATCCTAAAGGGAGATGCGCTCTACATTCGCTTTATGGTACAGAGGAGATATTTTATACATTAATCATAATATAGCAAGCATAAATGTATGAGGGATGGGCTAGTGGCCCCACTATACAAATGAGCTTCTGGGTTGGGGTGTCCCAAGAGCACCTTCAGGCGTAGTGATTTACCAGAAAGGCCCACAGGACTCAGCATCCAGTGGCACTCAGAGCTGTAATTTGTCATAGTAAAAGGACACAAAGCAATATCAGCAAGATGGAAACCACGTGGGAAAACCCAGGGGAAGCCAGACATAAGCTTCCAAGAGCCCTCTCCCAATACTGGGGATGCCATAATTTCCCCAGAAATAAATTGCAGTGTCATGCATGGAATATTGCAAGCAAACAGGGAGCTCGTTAGGCTCGGCCTGGACTGCCCTGGGGACTGATCCAGGAGGCATTCTCTGCCTAGCACACTGTACCATCTGAGGCTCTCAGAAAATAGGCGATGTCCACCATAAGCCATTTGTCTAGGTTTAGGCAAAACAGCTCAAGAGGAGGGAGCCACTTCTTTAGCCAGGCAATGGGTAGTACAAGCTCCAAGATACCAGACTGGAGCCACCTGGCCAGGAGTCTTTCCAAGGGTAAGCAGTCTCAAACGTGCTGCTATTTTTTTTTCTTTCTTTCTTTCTTTTTTCTTTTTTGTGCAGCTCACAATGAACAATAGATTTCAGTAGCATTTAATTTAAAAATCTTAGGATAGCATGAAGGGCCAGCCAAATAGCTCAGCGGATTAAAGTACCTGCAAGCAAGTGCAGGGGCCGGGGGTTTGACTCCTGAACCTGCTGTACCAGCCCTGCCCCCGGGGTGCACTGAGACAGCAATTGAGACTGGGCATGGTGGTGCGCTCCTGTAATCCCAGTTCTTGGGAGGCTGTAATCAGGCAGATCACTACAGTCCGATCTAGTAGTGAGACCCTGAACACCCTGAAGATCCTTCCCTAAACATACAAGGGGAAAAAAAGGAATCCCATGAAGCCTTTAATTTTTGTGGGAGGATTTAAGACAAGGTCTCATTAGTGCACACTGGCCTTGAGCTCACTCTGCAGCCCAGGTCAGCCTTCGATTCCCTGTGAATCTCCCTCCAGACAGCCTCTCCAAGTGCTGGGATTCCAGGCATGTGTCACCACACCAGGCTGAAGTCTTTAATTGTTGATGAAAATCACCTATAAAGTTTTGCCTCCCGTTGGATTCTACTTATACGAAAGATCTTGTGACTCAAGGAATTACTCTTACTGTTCCCTTTAACATTAAGAGTTTCAAATTATTCTCTGGAACAACGAATGGGCCAGTGCTAAACACTGGAATGATGCAAAAACCGATTTGTTACTTCTTATCCTCAAATATTTTTTCTTCAGCCAAGCTGTTTTGAATATCCTATTGAATATCCAGTCTTAAGAATCCAACCAAATTGAAAAGGTGGAAAATAGCCATCAGCTTTTCTGCCATGCCACAATCAGTACTGCGAATTCTAGGGGTGAGCATTTCAGAGCCTTTGCGTGTGTGCCTGCTCATTTTTCCTCTATAGGTAGAACTCACACTTTCCTGATTGGACAACGAGCTCTTCCTTGTTACATGCAACTTTCCATGTTGCTAACCATCCTTTTGCACAAGTAGCCTGCAGCATATTTAGCCAGCTATCAGTTTCTACAGATCAGACACTGTCCCAGGTAAAAAGAGGCATAGAACAGTCCTGTTCTTAAGGAGCAAGGTGTGGGAAAGCAAGTAAGGCAATTACAAGAAGCCACAAGCGGTGTGGAAGAAGGCTGGATGTGCTGGAGTCAGAGAGAACCTGCCTAGCTCAAGGCAGCTGGAGACCCGCTGAGGACAAAGTGCATGGGTGGAGACCTAAGTAAGGGGCTTCAGGGGACCCTCAAGAGATGATCTCAGGGACAGCTTCCAGGAAAAGCAACCGTAACTGCACAACTCCGAGCCTAGAAAAGAAACAGCCACAGCACGGGTGTAACTGTCTTATCTATACCAAGGAAAAGCCTTTGCGGATTTGTAAACTAGAGGACAACTATTTAATTTCTCCAGGGTCACTCTGGGGCTAAGGGCTTCACAAGGGAGCGGTGGACAGAATGCCTTGCATCAGAAGGAAGCAGGCACTGTCCAGGGGGGGACCGGGAGGAATCACCGCTCCCCACTGGACAAAGCTCCGGAGGGACTCGCTGCCCCTGTGGCCACACTGAGTGAGCGGTATGGGGGTGGATGTGCGTGCGGTCCAACCTGCAGATGCTCAGCGTGGCCCCTACTCGGAAGGCATTCTGACAAATTTAAAATCAGGTATTTTATAACACGATGATTTTTTTTTTTTTTTTTTGCCTTCTTGGTATTTTATCAGATAATTTTGTTCCTACTACGTTTAGAATAGCTATTTCATGAATTTAACTGATTCAATCTTTTATCTTTATTTTTTGATAATAGGTTTATCGAGTAATTAGTCACATATTATTCTCTATTGAATGTATGGTCTTGGTTTTACATCAGTGTAATATACCTGAAATCTAATTATTTGTGAATAATGAATATCTCTTTCAATTTCCTCAGTTATAGCTACTAATCAGATAGCTTCCTCTACTATTGCCACTAATTAGATTATTCATCCTTTATCTAATAATTTTGATGCTGCTTTTATTGTATAATTAGCTTTATTTTATTTGGTGCTATTTCTGGACTTCTTTTGTTTTATTCATCTGCCTGAACAGGTCCAATACCGAATTTTCTCTCAACTATTGGGCTTTTCCACATAGTTCAGCATCTAATAAGGAAGGACTATCCACATTTCTCTTGTTTTACAAAATTGTCTAGGCTTCTCTATCACCTTCCCTCTGCTAAATGAACTGAGAATCATATTGTCACATTTAAGGAAAAAAAAGTTTTATTATGTAGCAAATTACCAGGATGTCAGTCTTCTATAGGATTGAAGTCAATGTAAGCTTGTGGAACACGATATGTTTAATCAGAAAAATGGCTTAAGTGTTGCAGAATGAAGAAAAGAATCATTATTTGGTGCTTTATGCCCTTAAGGTAAGTTTAATTTCTTGCCTTTTAAAAAACAATACTTCAGAGAGCTGTCATGTTTGGTAATAGAAATGATATTGCAGTATTTCTTTAATTATAAACACTTACATTTTACAATACCAAATGATGCATGATAGAGCACTTGTACATAATTAGCCCATTCTTTCAAACTCTCAAATCACACACTTTTCTTCAAACAGAAAAAAAAATCTAGAGTTATTTCCTTTATTCTACATTTTTAAGTCAGATTCAGAACTAAATGCTTAAAGCACTGAAGATTTCCAGGTAGCCCATCAGTGTTTTTTGAGTTTTCTAAGCAAGATGCATCCTTAAAATGCAATTATGTGACACTGAATTCACCTTCGAGTCTTCTTTTGCCCATCCATCATATTTGTTTCTTCTCAAGAAAACTGTAAATGTCATGTTACTTGCCATATGTCACTGATATAGCCTTGAAAGAGAAAAACAAGAATGTCTTCTTCTAAAAGCCTTGCTTTGATTCATTGTAAGAAAATGTGTCATTGTCTTGATGGGCACCATAGAACTGCAGCCGGGAAAGAGCTCGGCCAGCCTGGAGTTGACGGAACTACAGAGTCTAGACAGTAACAAATTTGCAAGTAAGGGATGCACTTCAAGACCATAACATTAAGTGAAAGAAATTAGGCACACACATCTGAATCTCACATGGTTTTGCCTAGATGAGAAACCCAAGGTATAAAGAACAAAATAAAGGATAGATAACAGGAAATAGATAGTTGCTTTTCAAATGGGAAGGAGAACAAGAGATGGATGGGAAAGGAAAAGAAAAGAACTCTTTTGGGGGCAGCAGCTCACCCCACCCTGAGGGAGGGGCTGGCACGGCATGTGGTGGTGGGGATCAAACTGCAGTCCCCTGCACCTGCCTAAGCTTGCCTCAGCAGATGTTTTAGACCACTGAGCTACCTCACCAGCCCTGAAAGGGATTTTTTAAAAAGAAAACTGAAGAAAAACATGGAAACAGAACTTTTCCAAATGTGAGAGAGAAAGGGATGAGGGAAGAACAAGAAGAGGACAGAAAGAACAGAAATGTGCTTTATACATGTACGAACTCCCCACCATGTGGGTAGTCGTTTTGTGTTGCAAGTATGTACCAACAAAAGTATTTAAAAAGGAATGGCTCCCACACTGCTGTTCTCAGTGTAGTTGTTTAGTTCACAGATATCAGCATAGAGAATTAGTCAAGGTGAGAATTCTACCCATTAACTGCTATTTTCAAAAAAAACTGTTAGAAATTCTTAGGACATTGCCTTAGCCACCTTGTATATATATATATACATGTATGGTTTTGCCCCTACCTTCTTTCCTATCCTTTCTCCTTTTTCTCTCTTTGTTGTTTAAACCTTAAGTTTTGTTACTTTCCATTTAACTATGTCTATCATGCCTTTCAGGTTTATTTCTTCTTTTGAGTTCTTACACTACAGAGACAATACAATATTTGCACATGTGGGTCTGGTTTATTTCTCTTATGAGTATAGCCTGAAGTTGCATCCACATAGCTATGAAGTCTTCGAGTTCATTTTTCTTTATAGCTAAGCAATATTCCATTGCATAAAAATGCCACATCCTTTTCATCCATTCCTCAGGTGTTGGGCATTTTGGTTGTTTCCAAGATTTGGCTATCATAAATTGTGCTGCTATAAACACGGGTGCACCTACATCATCTTGGTCTTCTGAATGTATACCATTTCTAATGTCATATTAATTATTACTATACTCTCTTCAAGGTAAATTTTTTAAAAGATAATAAAAGAAAATGAGAGACAAGAACAAAAATTTAAGTTTTCTTGAAGGCATGTGGTAATATTCAATCATATCTCCAATCTTGCATAACTATATCTGATAATCTGAACAACAGATTTGATGATAAAAATAGAAAATAAGGCCAGCCAAATAGCTCAGTGGATTAAAGCGCCTGCAAACAGGCCCAGGAGCCAAGTGTTCGATGCCCAGGCTTGCAATGCAGGCCCCGTCCCCGGGGCGTGCTGAGATGACAATACAGACTGGGCATGGTGGTGTGTGCCTGTAATCCTAGCTCTTGGGAGGCTGTAAACAGAAGAATCACTATGAATCTGATCTAGTAATGAGACCCTGAACACCCTGTAGGCCCTTCCCTAAAAAATACAGAAAAAAATAAAAATAGAAAATGTATCAATCATTTTTAATCAGCTATTCTTGTTTTGAAAATCTGTGACATGTATTGTTATATATTACCCTGTTTCTATGTTTGTTTTTGTTTTTCTTGCTCTAGTTTTTACTGTTCAAAATAAAAGAAAATTTTAAAAAGAAATGGATCTAAACCGAGGGTCAGTCTAGTTTTAATAATGATCATGATAAGGCTGGCGAGATAGCTCAGCAGTCTAAAGCACCTGCTAAGAGAAGCTTAGGCAGGTGCAAGGGACTGCAATTTTATGAGAATTATATAATAATAATAATAATAATAATAATAATAATAATAAATATGAGGCATCCACATAAAGCACATCAAAAATATTCAAATAATGATAGCTCAATAGATATTGAATCATACTGCAACCAAGGTAAATTAGCAACAAACCAATACAAGTAATTGCTTTGTCTACCAATAGCTAAAGAATCATTTTGCTAAGTTTTATTTTTATTTAATTGGCTAAATATTTAGTGTCAAAGAAAGATCAATTTAAGAGTGTGACACTGGTAGTTGCAGTTATGTTTTGATGTAGAAATATTTTTTACATCCTCAGAAAGGAGAAAAGGGACCAGGAGAGAGAAGAGTTGAAGACAAATAGTGTAGTCGTGCATTTTTATTGACTGGTGACAGCTCCAGTTAATACCATTATCCCAGCATTGTTGATATCACTAACCAGTTTCACTCTCCATTGTCATATTGTCCCAAAGAATTTTCTGTGGTGATGAAAATGTTCCTGGTCCAGGCTCGTCAGTCCTGTAACTACTAACCAAAGTAGCTATTGAACCCTCAAAATGTGACAGTTACCAATTATTCAACTAATTTCATTTAATCTAAATTTAATCAGCCTCATGTGGCTAACAGCAACTAGGTTGAAGAGTAAAACTCAACATTATAATGGTTTTAATGATATATTCATTGGTCATGATAATGGTGCAGTGTATTTAATAGACTGAAGTCCTGAAGGACAGCAGGGGTTCAATAATACAGGTGGGAAGATTAGTCTCAGAAAAGCAAAGTGAAACCCTTCCCTACCAGCAAGGACTGGGTGGCCACACACAGACATTTTTCAGTTGGATGAGTGAACAGTCTAGAAGACTGGTGGCAAACCTATGGCATTCACGGCACAGCAGTCTGTGTGTATCATAGAAAACTCTAAATGGTTTGCTATCACTGGTCTGGAAAGTCAAATAATCTTAGGTCAATAAAATAAAATTTTCTGAAAGCAAAGCAGATACAGTTTAGAGCCACAGTTTATCCTGAGAGAGCTCATTCCTCAAGGGGAGCAGAGCCTTCCAGCCGTGATAATGGGTGCTCATGTTCTTGCCGTGTTCCTCCTGATTCCATACGTGATGCTACCATCTCTAACCTAGCAGGGTTCAGAGAGTCCCTCACCTCACTGTGTTCCTGACTAATTAGCTGGGAAGGGAAGCAAGTGACCTTTGCTTGACTAATTCTCCTTCTTCAACTCAACAAGCGCCTCTGAAGAACCATGCAATTAGCAAGAACGTAGAGAGAACTAAAGGTCTCATTTCATAGTTTAAGAAAAAAGTATTTTCACAAAGAGGAAACTAGTTGTAATTCTGATGGTAGTTAGTATGCATTCTGGAGCATGGGCATCTAATTGAGCCATTTTCCGTGTTTTACAAGAATGAAGGAACAAGTAATTGTTTAATTTTTTTGCATTGTGTTTGAATATATTTATTAATCAAATCATAATTAGGAGTGACACACACAGGCCTAATTCATTACCATGGCACTTACTGACACTCAACCTGTGATTTGTTTATATTTATTCTTACTTAAGGGAAAATGCAATTACTTCATTTCAGATGTGAAGTCATTTTTAAATGCTTCAAAAACAATGGTTGCTTTCTTTTGACCAAAATGCATTTTTCTTCACCTAAATATTCACAGAAAGTTAAGCCAGCACATTTCTGCTTCTATGGGGAGCCTATGAGAATTAATGATATATAATATTTAATGTTGCCTTGAGAAAATATTATTTAACAGCCAAAAGGAAAACACTCTGTTATTTTGCTTTTTACCTTTTTGAAAATCCAGACAGTCTACCAATACTTTCAGTGCCTCTTGTTTAAAAAAATACTGGACCTAAAAACCACACAGCTGGTCTTTTCAATTTTTTTACCTACTGAATTGGATTAACGGCATGATCCAAGTCAATTGGTTGTGCAGAAATCGAGGGGCGAGCAGGCCAGATCTTCTCTGCGGCTGGCTCTTGCCTAAGCCCCGAGCATGTGGCGGTCGCTCGGTGCACTACCAACTTTGAAAACAAGTTACTTTCTAAACGCTCAAGTTATAAACTCTGATGGGCAGTATCCATCTCAGGAACAGCCAGCAAGTGAGTAACAAACATAGTTTGGTCACTTGCATTAAAAATTAGCATTTATTAACTTTTTCTTAATTGTACTTATAGAAAAACTGGACAGTAGAAATATAAAGGAGAAAATCAGCGTATTTTGGTGTATAATGTATACATCATACTAATGTTACACAATGTACATCTTTAGAATCTTTGGGGGGTGTGCATGAGTGTGTGTGTGTGTGCAAGTGTGCGTGTGTGTGTCTGCGTCTGTGTATGTGTGTGTGTTGTGCAGAACAATGTACCCCTGCAAAGTTTTCCAATCTTGATCGCCAGAATCTGGAAATAGAATGCATTGCAAAGGAGAATTGTACATGGAATAAACATGTGAATCAGCTTGGCCATAAAACAAGTAGATTATGCTAAAGACTGGAGTGGAGATCAGCGATGGCAAGAGGCTTGAAGTAAAGGACAGAGCAGGACAGGTAGGAAGACGGGAGAAGTGCTCTACTTGGTGTCCCTCTCTGTGAAGGCAGAGGACGGCACCTCAAGTCAACCCACGCAGTGGGAAGGACACTTCCTTGGTGTTTCCTCAAGGGAACACACTTAGATTTTAGGCCAGTCAGATGCTGTTGGACTCCCAACTTCCATCTATAAAATAATGGATTTGTGTTGACTGAACACCCTAAAATAGTAATAGTATGCGATACTAACCATGGAAAATTAGTTTGGGATGTGTGTGTGTGTGTGTTTGTGTGTGTGTGTGTTTGTGTGTGTGTGTGTAGAAAAATTGCTGTGAATATAGCTGAATACAACCATGATTTACATGCTGTTTACTATGCTCACTCTTTCAGAAATATTAAGTATTATGAATTTAATAAATGGTGCTAGTAAACCTGGTTTTCCACATGCCAAAGATTAAAATTATACCCATGTCTGTTTAGACTCAAAATCCATGTCTGGCTGAAGTCAAAATGGATCAAAGATCTAAATATTTAAAAAGATTCACTAAATCTACCAGAAGAGAAAATAGGTAGAAATCTTGAAGTCACAGGGATAGGCAGAGTTAATGAACAAAACCCAATCTGCACAAAAAGTAATTTGAACAATTAACAACTAGGAATTCATCTTACTAAAAGGTGTTTTGCACATCAAAAGAAATCAGCAAGAAAATGAAAAGAAAACCCACAGAATGGGAAAAAAATTTAGCCAACGGTCCCTTAGACAAAGGACATCTATCTAAAATAAAGTAAAAAAATTCAGGCTCCCCAAATTTAATGGCCCGATCAAAAAATGGGCATCTGAGATGAATACATAGCTCCTCAGATTAAGAAATACAAAAGGCAAATAAATATATGAAAAAGTGTTCAACATCACTGATCATCCAAAAGATACAAATTAAAACAAAACTGAGATTCCACCTCACCCCAGAAAAAAAATAGCGATCATCAAGATATCAATGACATATGCATGTCCACAACACACTAGAACTTTGTGCGAGATCCTGTCCTCAAACTGTTAGAAGTGCTGGTCATTTACTTGCCATTCCAGTATTTATCTTATG
>NDGM011187743.1:0-14449 GCA_002564305.1 Octomys mimax
AAATAATGGAGCAAATATCATTTAAAATTTATCATTCTATTATGCTAACATTTAAAAAATTCCACCATATTATTAACAAAACTGGGAGGAAGCGAGGTACACATCAGAGAGAAGTGAATTAAACATGTCATCTTATAGGGAGTAGGAAAGAGATTTTGGTTTTGAGTTTTAGTGTTAGAGAAATATGCTTCACATCTTATGTACATGAGTTAAGTATAAGATCTTCCAGTTTTTAATCTGAAGACTCAAGGATAGTCACTAATAGAAATTTTAAAAAAGCAATTCTCATATCATAGTAAAAAATAAAATAAAACATATTGTGAAAAAGTAAGAAAACATGAAAAGTAATAAAATTTTCTCTCAAACTCTGAAAACATTAAACAAGATGCACACCAATAAGACAAACATGTTATTCATCACAATATAAAAATAAATAAAATTTAAAAATGATACTAGTTTAAGGTCAAAAAAATCTCAGCAAACAAAATCTCATTATGTGCTATTTGTAAAGGACACATTTATCTAAGAAAGGAAAAAAGTAGAAATAAACTTAGAAAAAAGTTGGGCTAACATGGGCAAACAAACAAAAAGGCAAAAGTCATAAAGAAGAGATTCATCTACTGATATTACATAACTAAAAATTTAAAGCATAAAGGCATTAAAATGATGAGAAGTCATTTCATATGATGTAAATCACAAGATGTACAATAGACATAATGGTCAAACATTCATGGGATAAAAACCATGTTGGTGTCAGACTCAGTAAAAGATTTTTATATAAGAACCACAAGAAGAAACACCTTAGAGTCCAAAAGAATAAAAACATTTTAACATAGATTTCTATTTAGCTGAAAGATTAAGTGGCCAAAACTAAGGATGTGAAGAATCTGAATAATAACATTAAGATTAATTAAATAGACTAAATGGAAATTTTCACCTTACCAATAGTTGATTACTATTGTGAAGTGTTCATTGAGTTACTGGAAAATACAATTAGACCAGAAAGAAAAACTTAATGCATTTCATATGAGAGACACAATATAGTCTATTCTTTGTAATCACAGACTCCAAACATGTGGGAGAAGGTGGTAATCTCCCCGCCCCACACGCTGAACTTAAATTTGTGATTCTGCGTATTTTAGAAAACAGTGAAAATGAGGAGTTCTTCGTATTGAATCAACAGGCGTTATGAAAGCAGTAATCAAAGGAAGAGCTGTGTTTCAGAAAAAACTGAATGACTGAAACTGACTTAAGAGTCAATCCAAGTTAGAAAAAGGAAGGCAAATAAAATTTGACAAAAATGGTGATCATGGCTTTCCTGAGAGTAGTGTGTCCTGTGTCCTCCAGGGTGTATTTTTTATCTGGTCATTTCCTCCTTGATTCGGTCCGTCCTCCCTCTGCTGGGTCAGATTTTCCTTCATTGTTCACTTTTACATTTTCAAATTAACTTTTTGCCACTGTTGAGAAAAAAACAGATGAATACAGAAAGAAAATGCATTCTTAAAAACGTGCATTGAATGTGAAAAATCTTGAAGGACTGAATAATTGAGAACTCATTTCCGTGGATCTAAAAGCATCCTGGAGTTAAGAAACAACATGGAGCTGAGTGTAGTGGTATACACATGGAATCCCAGCACTCAGGGGCTGAGGCAAGAGGATTGCTGTGAGTTTGATGCCAACCTGGGCAACAAAGTGAGCTCTAGGCCACCCTGAACTGCATAGTGAGACCCTGTCTCCAAAAGAGAAAACAAACAAACAATGTGGAGGCCTGGATGATTTTATAGCTTAAATGAACAAGAAACAAAATAAAAAATATGTTAAATTTTCTTACTTAGTTATAAATAACCTCAGTAACAACTGACGTATGATTTTTCTACATGAAATTTTGTGACTGGGAAGTAAGCTCAATGATCATCTTCTTGCCTAGCATGCATGAGGTCCTGGGTTTGATACCTAGAACCACAAATGAACAAAAAACAACACAACTACAGTCCAAGTGGGGTTAAGCAAATAAACAAAACAAAAATCTTGACTAGAAGACTAGAAAATTGGGAGCAGCATTCCAGTGGGAGAACAAGAGTTCATGACCACATTAACAGTACTCTAAGAAGGCAGCAATAATTTGATTTAGAAATATTTCATTATAACACATGCCCATGGGTCAAAAGAAAAAAATTTTTGAGGGTAGCAAACCAGTAATTTTTAACATTGAAATTCAATTACTGATGAATAATAATGAATTGAGAATGGAAATTTGATTTTTCTCTCTAGCTGAATCTTAATTGCTAGTGTCCAGTGCAGAGGGTATTTGATGATAGTCATGTGAGCTAAGTGGCAGTTATGTGGTGGAGATTGTAAAGTATTGTGAGAGGAGACAGTGCACCTTCCTGAGTTTCAGAGGAAGGTGACAGAAGAACAGTTCAGTTGGATTCACACACCCCTTGAACATTTCCCACAGGGTGGGGCCCTCCACACCCCTCCATGGAACGATGAAGCAGATCCAGCCAAGTTGAAACACAATATATCAAGTACTGCACTAAGTATTATTGGGTGTGGTAAGGACCAGCAGTATTTTCCAGGTTCTTATTGTCCCCAGTCAATGAATTGGTCATTGTAGACAATTGGTACATGTGGAAGATTTCCACATAGCGCAGCATGAACCACTGCAAGAACAAGCAGGAGGTGGACATGGCTAGTCGCTGGCATCCTTTTCTGTCTTCTTCCATAGTTGATCCACGTGATCCCACTTGATCTCATACTAGATGGTTGGTATCAGTTGCTGGGTCTGGTCTGTTCTCTAGTCAGAAGACTGGGCCTGGGAGCAGGGTTTGGTCTGAGCGTGGAGCAGGCAGGAGTTGCTGCTCTTCAAATCACATGTCCTATCCAGCTGCTCCTGCCATGATGTTGTGCCAGAGTCTCTACCTGTGCCTGAGCACATTGCTCTTCTATTTGCAGCTTTGCTGGGGTTTTAGACACACCACCTCTTAGACATGCAAAAGATATTTACAATAAAAATCACTGGACAATATTTCATACATAAAAATACACAAGTATTTGTGCACAGCTTAGGGCAAAATGAAGTTCACAGCGATGCATCCTCTGTTCTGCTTACACAGAGGTTTCTAGGTCCTTAATGCTGAGCCGTGGTGAAAGTCCTCAGTTACATCTCCACCCTCTTCCTCAGGGCAAGCAAGAGTCCTGAGTTCAGGTTTGTTGTTCTTCTGGTTATCTTTGTGTTTTGGTGCCCATGTGCAAGCCAGAAAACAAAATGCTTGATTTTGCCTCTTTTAGAACTTTACACACGCGGGATAGATACCATGTGTGATCTTGGTGGCCAGGAGAGTGTGGGTCCTTCTGTTCTATAAGGGATCCCAATGGACCAGGAGCTGCCTGCTCAACTCTGAGGTTCACAGGCATCAGGGCCACGGCCAGGCCACCCAGGTGCTGCTCGCTGGCAAGGCCTGGCCTTGGGGAGGGCAGGTAGACTTGTTCCTGGGAGGTAGGTCCTCTGAGGCCCCATGTGGGCACGAGGACCGCCCCCCAGTGAGGCTTCCTAGATTACACTGTACTCTCTGGTGCTTCTACTCTCCTCTTCTCCTCTCTCTTCTGCTTTTATTTATATTAATTTTCTCTTCTGCTTTGGATTTTAGGACCCATTGCAATCTGAACGCTTCTCCAGATCTCCTGCAGCTCCCTCTCCACCTCCTTCCCCCCACACATTTGCCACAATAAAACTGTTATGCATACACACATTCAGTTCCTTTCTGCCTCTTAAAGGACTTGAACAAACACGGGGATTATCTCCCTGCCCCTGTGCCTTTTTCTCTTGCTAAACATTTTCTTTATGTGGTCCACTGACGCTGCTGTGTGAATTCCATTCATTTTCTCCACTGCATAATATAGTTTATATGCCATCATTTATTTAGCTTTTTCTCTGTTAATGGACACATCAATTGTTTTCTTTGACATTTTTTTTTTTTTTACATTATGAAAACAGAGGCTAGACAACAGTGTTCTGTGGATCACACCTGCCTGATTTTGTATGGCCTATGACATGAAAATGGTTTCACATTTTTAAATGATTATGTAAATACGTAAAATTCAAATTTAAGTGTGTATAATAAAAGTGTTTTTGGAAGGTAGCCAGCTTCATTTGTTTCTGTATTGTCTAAATGGCTATGTTTTTGCTATGATGGCAGAGTTGGATAATTGCTGGGTGATCTTTAAAGAATAAAATATTTAACCTGTTAGCGGAACAGAAAAAGTTTACAGACCTTTGCTATAAGCTATGCTATTGTGAATAATCTCATGCATGTCTTTCAGCACACATGGCTGAGGGTCACTAAGGATATGTAGCCATAGGAAAAGAATGTCCAAGTCAGAGGACATACACGGGTCTAATTTCATAAAACAACACTAAATGGTTTCCCAACGTGGTGACAGTAATTTTCTCTTCTACCAGCAGTGAGTGTCGACTTTCCACTGAGCGAGAGTGGTACAGTCTACATTTTCAAATTTTTACTAACTGGATCAATACTAATTATGGTTTGAACAGGCGTTCCTTTGATTCCTAATGACAGAGCAAGCAATTAGGAAGAGGGGAAAAGCAGGGATCCTACAGTCGGAAAGCAACATGGCAAAGATAAGCCAATATAGATCAGTTCTAACCATCAAGGTAAATGGCCTCAGTTCACCAATCAAAAGAAGCACACTGGCAGAGAGGATCAAGAAACAAAATCCAACAATACGCTGCATACAAGGAACACATTTACCTCAAAAAGAAATTAATAGATAATATCAAACATCAATTATTAATGAGATTTAAAGTATTCTGGTTTTTATTTTTATTTTCTTTTTATGATACTACTCTACTTCTTTTGCCTCTTTTCTTTTGGAGTCTGTTTTCCTTGATTGAGATAGTTTATATGCTAGTCTTTTATCACTTAATTCATTGAGTTAAATCAAGTCATGTCATTTACTTTATATCTATATTTTCTATGTTGTAGTTTTTAAATTTTTTTTTTTTTTTTTTTTTTGTATTTTAAGGAAAGGTCTACAGGATGTTCAGTGTCTCACTACTAGATCGGACTCCTAGTGATTCCCCTGTTTACAGCCTCCCAAGAGGCTGAGCTATTTGACCAGCCCTTATGTTGTAGTTTTTAATTCAATTTTATTTTATTGTGAAGAGTAAAAACAAAAGCAAAAACATAGAAAAAAGACATATGTTTTTGTATTTTTAACAGTAGTTGTTACATTAAAATATTTTGTTGTAGAAAATTTTGTCCATATACAAAAATAGAAACTCTTTAATTCAAATGTAGCTAGATTTAAAATGCTTTACTTTTTGGGTGGCAATTTTTGTTAAAATTCCTCCTTTGTTCATAAACAACAAAGGCAACCATGAATATTGTCTTCTGAAACTTTTACAATTTTAGTGTTCAAGTCTTTCGTACACTTGGAATTGATTTTTGGCATGGTATCACATAAGTACCCAATTTCTTTTCTTTTCATATGGATCAGAATTATTTTGTTAATTAATTGATTAATTAATGTATTTGGTATAGGGTCTCACTACATAGCTCAGACTTGTAGTGATCCTCATGTTTTCAGTCTTTCCAGTGCTGGGATTACAGGCATGTGCCACCATGCCTGGTCTTGGTGGCCATCTCGGTGCTCCTGGGGATGGGACCCGCGTGGCGTGTGGTGCCGGGGATTGAGCCCTGGTTTCTGCACTTGCCTCAGCAGGTGCTTTGTCTGCTGGGCTGTCTCGCTGGCCCGGATTAGCATTATTTTGTGTTATTCCTATAAAAGTGAATCTTTTTTGTCTCCTGTTTATTAGCGTTCAGTTGGTGCTATGCAAAGTTCCATGTAGGTTCGGAGCCAGGTCTGCACTCCCCGGTCTCTCCTCCTTGTCTACTGACTATTCCAGTTCCCTGTTGTCTTGGTGACTTGATAATGTCTGTGTGTCTTCCTTTGCTCTTTTCCTTAAGTAGTGTCTTGCACCTTTTCTGGCTTTTGAGTTTTCTTTTTCTTTCTTCCTTTTATTTTTTTTAAGAGACTACAAAATGATAAAAGAAAAAGACAAAAACATTAAAAATGATACAGAAGTTCATAAATAGGAAACAAAATAGGAATTCAATAATGATTGTTGTATTATATATCATCTTCAAATTAGTTGTTCAGATTACCAGGTATGTTGAGATGTCTTCCATTGTGAGCTTGCTGAATTTTTCTTACACTTTTTATGTCCTAATGTGTGCATATGTATCTACATATTCCATGTTCTTTTTATTTTTAGTTACTTTTTTTTTCAGAACTGGGGATTGAACTCAGACCCTTACACTTGCCAGGGATGCACTTATTCTACTGAGCCATCTCCCCAGCCCCTTTAGTTGCTTTTTAAGTGCTCTTTTTTATGTATTTAGTACAGGGTCCACAGGGTCTCATGATACAGATCAGACTTGTAGTGATCCTCCTGTTTTCAGCCTCCCAAGCATGCGCCATCATGCCCCATCTCAATCACTGTCTCAGCGCACCCTGGGGGCAGGGCCAACACAGCATGTGGTGCAGGGATCAAACCCCAGCACCTGCACTTGCCTAAGAGGGCATGTTAGTCCACTGAGCAATCTGGCAAGCTCTTAAGTACTCTCTTTACCTTCACTTGTTCTATATACTTAGTTTTAGCTGGTGCCTGAGGAGCAGATTGACAAAGTTTTTTTTTCCTTTCTGAATGATTTTTGTCTTTTCTTCAGATCCTTATTTATCGTGGACCTGTTTTTAATTTTCCTTGAAAACACACGTGTGTGCTTCCCAACCCTTAGCATGGGCTGTGCTCCTCCAGAAGGCTGTTACTATCCGCAACAAATCAAGTCTCAAGTATGGCCCCAGATTACAGTGAAAGGAATCTTTAACTATCTAGAATTAAAATAAATCTTTACTGATTTTTTTTTTTTTTGTTTAAAAGTTTATTAAAAAAAATAAAAGTTTATTTTGTGGATTTTCTTTGGCTTGGACATTTCTTCTTCTATTTCCAAGTTGTCTGTGTCCTTATGCGTAAAATGTGTCTGATCAACATCAGGAAGCTTATGTGTTCATCTTCCATGACCATATTTATCCTTTAACTGCAAAGCATAGACCAGCTGTATATTTTGTGATGACTGATGTGTGTGTGTGTGTGTGTGTGTGTGTGATGTTGCAATCAAATCTTAGTACTGCCTTTCTACGTGTCTATCTTTTTATTTCTATCCTTATGTTATTTGGCAGCTACCTCTACTTGGTCTATCATTGGCCCAGAGGTAAGGCTTCCATGCTATAAATTAGCTCAGGTCACTTCTGTGCTCAAAGCTCATTCAGTATTTCCTTTTCCCTCTTCAAAATAAAAGCCAAAGTTCTTATGAAACCCCCCAAGACTTACATGACATGGCTCTTCCTTGACCTTTCTTCCCTGGTCTGTTCTACCTACACTGACCATGATTCTCTTGACCCCTCATAACATGGCTCTGTACAGGACCCTGCTTACCTACTGCAGATATCCCTGTGCTCTGATCCCTGCTCATTGACTGTCTTTCCACTGAAAGCTTCCACACAACCGTCAGCCTTTGCACTCCTCTACCCCCGCCCTAGCACTTACCGCTGTGTGTTTTCTTGTGGATCTGTGACAAGCATGCCTAATCTGCCAGAATGTCAGAGCTGTGGGTGAAGATGACTTCCTGGATGACTTGTATCTTTTTGGTGTCCGCAGCATTGCCTCTCTTGTGATATGAACTTAGAGTTGTTGGATGAATATCTTTTGGATAAATGTTCAGTCATCAGCTTTCATCTTGTTCTGTTTGCTCTTAGCTGATTTCGGTCTACAATGAATGGCTTTATCAGACCTGATCCTCTGGGGAAGTGAGGGGCATGTCATGTCAGATCTGTGCAAACAAACACCCTTGTGCTGTCCTCTGTGTTCTCCTTGGCTGATATGACTCTGAACACCAGTGTCTCTGGATGGGTTCTGCCCAAGGGGAGCCTCCTGTGACCACTGCATCTGTGGCATGGGTCACTTCCTCTGATTCTAAGACCCGCGTTCTACAGCCTCTGGGCAGGGCTGGCACTGCACGTGGTGCCAGGGATTGAACTCCGGCACCTGTGCTTGCCTAAGCAGGCCCTTAGTACACTGAGCTATCTTGCCAGCCCTCTCCTGCTATAGACTAAAAGATTATATTAAGCCTTTTATTTTCTTTACAATCTTTCTACAGCAGGGTCAATAAACACAAATCAATACATGTATACAAATGAGAAAATAGATGTAGTAACCAAGGACTGCCTGATGTAAACTCAACCGCACAAAGTATGAGTGCTGATTTATAGCTTCTCAGAATGATATTGAAATCAATTAATGAGGCTTAATTGACACAAAGGCTTTACCACAATTAGCATGTCAGGTAACAGGTGTGGCCTACTGACACTGGATGCTATTTTAATGTTCCTAAAATTTGTCCTAATAACCCCCTCTTTTTCAAGGGCTAACTTGCTCTGCATCCTTTGTGAGCCATCTAGCTTTGCATGGATTGCATCCTTTTGGAACTATCAGCTGGCACTATTCTGCAAGTTCCATTCCAAGCAGATGCCATGGTCCCTGTTTCCTGTCTCTGTCAGTACACACTAGGTTCTTAGGTCTGTTCATCATCACACACTGTAGCTCTTTATGCGCCACCCATGGTGAGTCCTGGGAACATGAAGTGGCACCAGTATCAGTTCCTGCCAGAGGAGGATGAGGCAGGTTTGTGAGGTGCTACTGATGCTGGGATCACTTGCCAAGGCAGCAGAGGACAATTCATGAGACACTGACAGTGGTGACACAAGATTTAAAGAGATCAGTGGTGTTTGCCAGGTGGACTGAGGATGGAAGGGCCTTGAAGAAGGGAAACTGCATGGATAAAGTACTAAGGTGTGAAGTATAACAAAGGGGATTCACGGTATCACATGCCATTTGGCACCATCAGAGCGGGGTGTAGAGCAAGCCTTGGAGAACAGCAAGAGAAGCTTGGAAAAAACAATGGTGTGGATCATGACAGTCCCACCTGAACATCCCAGTAGGAGACTGGGGTTTTCTTTCTTTCAGAAAACCCCCTTATTCTGGAGATAAACCATCATCTGGAAGAGTCTGAGGCTGGAGACCACATGAAAGACCCTAAAAACTAAGGAGATGCAGAGAGAAGCAAGAGAGAAATGCAGAAGCAATGGCTGCAGTGCCAGGTGGTTCCTTACAAAATGCTGGTTCCCTTGGGAGGTGGGCAGCCACCACCAAGACCCTGGTGAGGTCTGGGGGTTCTGCTCATCCTCTTACACACTGTTCAACATTGAGCCTTCCACTACTGGGTACAAACTGTCATCATTTCCACTACTAAAAACAAATCTGAGGGCACAGATAGGACAATGAATTCCATAGAATTGTCCCATGAGTGAGTTGCAAACCTAGTGGCCCGCCTCAAGAGCCGGCCCTCGTAGAACCTGAGCAATGTGGGCACCAAGATGACCTTTGTAGAAGTTTCTTCCAGCTCCGGTTCTTCAATTTCAAAAATCCAGATTAAGACTAAATAAAGATGAGGGGAAAACAGTGTGGTGAGAAGATCTGGACTGAGAGGCTCACGAGCTCACTGTATTGAGCCCAACTCCAGCATATACATGAGACAGTATTCATATACGGTGTTATAGATAATATAGTATTATACATATTATATAATATGCTATATACATTATTATATATTTAACTTTAAAAATAGTGGTAAATATTCATAACATGATATCTGGTATATTACCTATTTTAAAGCATGCAATTCAGTGGAATCACATACATTCACACAGTTGTGCAACAATCAACACTCTAAGCCTTGAATTCCTTATCCTGCAAAACTGAGATTGTACAGTCGTAAAATAGCAACTCCACACTTCCACAGTCCTGCAGCCTCCACAACCACTATTGTAACTTTGTTCTCCATGAATTTGACTCTTCTTTGTGTGTCAGTTCAGTGCAGTCACATCATCCTTGGCATTTTGCTCCTGGCTTGCTGCCCTTAGCAGAATGTTCTCAGGAGGCATTCATGATATATTACATCTCAAAGTTTCCCTTTTTTTTTTTTTTTAGAAAAACATCTGAGGGCTGGTGAGATAGTTCAGTGGACTAAGTGTCTGCTGAGGCAAGCGCAGGCACTAGGGTTCAATCCCCAGTACCACAGGCCATGGCGGCCACACCCCACGTGGGCCCACTAAGGTGGCCACCAAGACTGTGGTGGCACATGCCTGTAATCCCAGTGCTGGGAAGGCTGAAAACAGGAGGATCGCTATGAGTGCATAGTGAAACCCTGTACCAAATACATAAAAAAAAAAAAGAAAGCTGACTAATTTTCTTTCCATGTATACCCCTTCATATTTTGCATACTTACTTTTTGTTAATAGATTTGTCCACATTTATCTATTGTGAACACTACTGCTATGCACACGGGTGCACAAATGTCTCTTGAAATATCTCCCTTTCATTTTTTTGAATACACACCCAGAGGTAGAATTTCTGAATCATATGATAATTTGGCTTAATTTTTTTGAGGTTTCTGGTTTCTCTCTTGATTTCTTCATTGAACTATTAATTTTTCATGTCTACGTTAATTTCTGCAGATTTGTCAACTTTTAGCCTTTTTGTTATTTATTTCTAATTTTGTGATCAGAGACAATATCTTGAAGTACATCAATAGTAGTTTTTTTTTTAAGGCAGGGAACACTTTTTATTCAAATCCCATCAGAAAATGGACAGTTTGGGTCTGTGACAAAACCTTTATGTTTTAAAGCATAGGTCAGTAATTGAATGAGAGCATACACTGCTACATATGAATTAACTGATCAGACCACAACTTTTCAATATTTTAAAACAGAATAAGCTTCCCTGTAAAAGCAGCACCTTTGTGACATTTTAGTATTCCTCTCCTTCTTCCTCAGCCTCTCCTTCCACAGAGTCCATACTAACCTCTTCATAATCCTTTTTGAGGGCAGCCATGTCCTTCCAGGCCTCAGAAAACTCCCCTTCATCTATCCTCTCACCCACATACCAGTGAACAAAAGCACGCTTGGTGTACATCAGATCAAACAAGCCCAGGCCTTGGGGATAGCTGTGGTGTTGCTCAGCATGCACACGACTTTGCTGTACCTTAGCCAGGTCTCCACCAAGCACCACAGCAAGAGGCTGGTAATTAATGCCCACCTTGAAGCCAGTGGGACACCAGTTCACAAACTGGATGGTATGCTTGGTCTTGATGGTGACAGTGGCAGCACTGACATCTTTGGGGACCACATCACCACGGTACAACAGGCAGCAAGCTATGTATTTACTGTGGCAAGGGTCACATTTCACCATCTGGTTGGCTGGCTCAAAGCAGTCACTGGTGATCTCTGCTACAGATAGCTGTTCATGGTAGGCTTTCTCAGCAGAGATGACAGGGGCATATGTGGCCAGAGGGAAGTGGATTGGGGGATAAGGCACCAGGTTGGTCTGGAATTCTGTCAGATCCACATTCAGGGCTCTGTCAAATCTGAGGGAAGCAGTGATGGAAAACACAATTTGACCTATCAACCTAGTGTAAGTGGGGTGTTCAATATAGATGTTTCTATGACAGATGTCATAAATGCCCTCATTGTCTACCATGAAGGCACAATCAGAGCGCTCCAGGGTTGTATAGGTGGTGAGGATGGAGTTTTAGGGCTTTACTACAGCCATGGAGACCTGGAGGGCTGGGTATATGGAGAATTCAAGCTTTGACTTCTTGCCATAGTCAATGGAGAGACGTTCCATCAGCAGGGAGGTGAAGCCCGAGCCAGTGCCCCCACCAAAGCTGTGGAAACCAGGAAGCTCTGGAGACCTGTGCACTGGTCAGTCAGTTTCTGAATTTGGTCCAAGATGAGGTCAATGATCTCCTTGCCAATGGTGTAGTGCCCACTGGCATAGTTGTTGGCAACATCTTCCTTGCCTGTGATGAGCTGCTCAGGGTGGAAGAGCTGGCGGTAGGTACCAGTACGTACTTCATCAATGACTGTGGGTTCCAGGTCTACAAACACTGCCCTAGGCACATGTTTGCAAGCACCAGTGTCACTGAAGAAGGTGTTAAAGGAGTCGTCTCTGCCTCCAACGTGTCACTTGGCATCTAGCCATCGGGCAGGATGCCGTGTTCCAAGCAGTAGAGTTCCCAGCAGGTGTTGCCAATCTGGACACCGGCCTGGCCAACGTGGATAGAGATGCACTCACGCATGGCTGCTGCTTCATGATCATCAAGCAGATGGAGACAAAATGAGAGGTTGCTGCTTCTTACAAAATGACTCTTAAGTGGTCAATGTAAGAGAGCCTGCCATTAATAGTATTTTGAAACTTACTTTACAGCCCAACAGATGGCCTGTCCTGGAGAATACCTCGCAGACACCTGAGAAAATGTATGTTCAGTTGGTTGGTAGCAATTTCTGTACTTGTTTGTCAAGTTTAATCCGCTTCTTGGGCTCTTTACATCTTCTATTTCTTATCTTCTGTCTAGTTTCTCTACCCACTTTGAGAATGGCTCTCAAATCTCCAGTTATTATTATAGAATTTTCTATTTCTATCTACAACCCTGTCACTTTTTGCTTTGTATGTTTGGTGGTCTATCATTCACTATGTAGATGTTTATATTGTAATTGTCTTCCTATATCGAAAATATTTGTTTCTTGTGATTTTTCGATTTCGAGTCTATTTCGTCTGATACTTGTATGTCTATCTTGGGCCTCTTTTGATCATTAGTGACCTGGAATATATTTTTCTTTCCTTTCGTTTTCAAGTTACTTACATCTTTAGAACTAAAGAGGTTTTTAATGTGCTTCTAAAATCCATTTTGTCAGTCTCTGTCTTTTGAGTGGAGAGCTTATGCCACTTACATTTAAAACAATTACTGACAAGAAAAGACTAACTTCTGTCAGTTTGCTATTTGTTTTCTAAATGCCCCTTGTTCCTCCTTGCCTAGCACATGTGGGGCGCTGGGTTCCACTCCAGCACTTCCACGGAAAAAATGTTCGCTCCTCTAATACTACCTGCATTCCTACTCTTTTCATTCACTAATGTCATAAAATTATATCCTTATGTATGCGAGTCCAAAAACATAAACTAATTATTGTTTTTAAAATGCATTAGTTTCTTAAATCCTGTAGAAAAGAAAATGAGGAGTTATAAATCAAAGTAACAATAATATGAGCTTTCAGACTATAATTATTTTAAATGTTTAATCTCTTATGCTTAAAACTCTGTTACAATTCAGTATCTCATAAATCACGTTGAAAAGAAACCACAGAATCACAAACTATGTAACACAGATATTACCTCTTATAATGGCCTATGTATTCACCTCTACTAAAATATTTCTTTCTATACCTACAAGTTGCTGTCCAGCAATTTCCAACTGCAGGGCTCCCCTGGGCATTCCTTTCAGGGCTGGCTCAGGGCTAATCAAGTCCTTCAGGATTCATTTATTTACTGCGAATGTCAGAATTTGTCCTTCACTTGCGAGGGAAGGTTTTTCTAGACATAGGTTTATTAGTTGACAATGTTTTCCTTTTAGCATTTTTGATATATTATTTGTGTGACTCTGGGCAATGGTGATTGAGATGAGAAAAGCCTGATAACCTTACTGAGGCCCACCTGCAGGTGCTGGCTTGTCTGTTGCTGCTTTCATTATTCTTTTTTTGTGTGTCTGGCTTTTGATAGTTCGATTATAATGTATCTTATGTGTGCTTGTTTAAGTTCATCCTACTTAGAGAATATTAAGATTCTTAGACATTTACATTCATGGCTTTCAATCATTTGGGGAAGTTTCCAACCGTTATATCCTCAAGTAACTGCTCTACACTTCTCCCCTTTCTGAGCCTCCTACAGTGTACAAGTTGGATGATCCCTTAGTTCTATTCACTTTTCTTTAATTTCTTTCTTTTTCTCAGACACAGTCATACCAATTGTCCTATCTTCAGATTCACTGATTTTTTTTCCTGCATGCTCTAATTTGCTTTCAGATTCCTCTAGTAAATTTTTCATTATTTTTTATTTCTTAAAGAGAGTACAAATTGGAATTAAAATAGAAAAAATTGAAAGTGATACAGATTTTCACTGAACAAAGTAATATGAATTTCACAGTATTTGTTGTAATACATAGTGTCGTCTTCCAACCAGTTATTCATATGGATGTAAAATTGGAAGAAGAAAGAAAAACATGAAGAGTATAAGAAATTAAGAAGACAAAAAGAGAAACAATTGAAAAAAGGAAACAAAACAAATTAAAGAATTAACTGCTTCTCCTCTAGTACCTTTTTCATCTCTGTTATTGTTCTTTTCATTTCTACAACTTCTTTTTGGTTTCTATTTAGTCTCTTCTTTCCTTTTTTTTTTTTTTTTTTTTTCCTTCTCTGA